>CAJFCP010000074.1:424103-487796 GCA_904066005.1 Synergus itoensis | reverse complement strand
TTATTATTATTATTATTATTATTATTATTATTATTTTAATTATTATTATAAATCTGTGATCTAAATGGAATATTGTTTTCTATGAATGTTTACGATTACTCTGAAAGTCTAAATGGGATCTTATCAAATGTCTTAAAATATTTCGTAGGAACTGACACGCTGAAAAACGATGTCCACATTTTACAAAACATTCTATATAAACGCCACAAACTTGTACAAATCGATAAATAATCACTTAATTAAAAATAACATTCAGTCCCATCTTCGCACCTTAATCTCTTCTTGCAAAGAAAATTTAAAGAAAATAAAAGAAGAAAACGAAGTATAAAATTACAAAGTCTTCGAAAAAATTCTCTAAAATTGTAAAATCTACAAGAAACGAAATGACGCGTTAATGTCGCTTAAATATACAACGTATACTGCTTTTTTTGAGGTTTTATAAATATCTAATATAGAATCAATCAACTACCTAAAGGATGAGACAGACAATTTTCAGGGAACCATAAAACTTTCAACGACAACAACAGTTTCTTGTAAAATCTGGTAAAATCTTTTTAGGAAAATCATAGGGAGAGTGAAAGTTTGACTCGTGGTTTACACTTAGATATGTAAACTGTCTGTGTCACCCCAAGTTTGAATTTGGCATATCGTAACAAATATTAACGAATATTAATATTATTCTAAAGCTTTGGAGTGGTGATCTCGATATAGTACTAGCTTAACTTATTTAATCTAGGTTACAATCTACAATTAATGAATACTGTCCTATTTATAAGTACGTTTGGAGAAAGTTTGACGAAGAGATATAATCAGAATTGGGTACCAGTTTTCGACGATGACCGTCTCTGATATTTAAATTGAAAAGCAAGGGTAACTCATTTGTTTATATACATAAATCTAAATTGTACTCCGTGAAAGTTCCTGTCGCAGATCCGTCATAATATTGAAAGAGAAAATTCTACAAGTCACCTAAGTGCACATTTCTTCATTGCTAGCTTTCATTTTGAGATTCGTTGACAACTTTGATATTGCCGAAAACTGATTGTACAATTTCAGAGGAAACTGTGGTATTCGGATGGATAATTGGAGCCTTGGTTTGAACTATATTACAAGAAACTGGAACCATTGGTGGCAGATTGACTGAATTGCCGGTGCCAATTGAGAGCGAAGGACGCTTTCGTTCAAGGCTATTGGTTGCCATTTGTCTACGGGCTGTTGAATTCCTTTCAAGACTATTTGTTACCATGTGGTGACGTCTTTCCAGAGTCGAAATGGGACTCACATCAGATTGATTACCCTGTAAATAAAAAAAAAGTTGCAATTTTATTGATTTTAAAGTTGTAAAGTCGTTATAATGAACACGAGCTTTTAATTATTTTATCTATATTTGGTAATATAACTATATAACTTACAGTTTTACGTTTCACCTTAATCTATATAGAGAAGAAAATATTGGAGTAATCACCGATCCGGAAGAAAATTGTGGGGTTTCTATAGATTATCTCGAGTTTTGGAAAATCCGAATATCTAAATGAAAATTTCGTAGTAGACTATGTGCTTAAATAGACGTCGGTGAATTTTTCTCGTTACCCGCTTGCTGGGATTCAGTAATCCCACTTTAAGAACTTATTAAATTCTTATTTTATTCTGCACTCTTGTAGGATAAAAAAAATTAATCAGTAGTGTTTTCAATTGTGACTATTTTAATAAATTTAATAAATTGTGATAAACAAAAGGAAAATTAAGAAAAAAGTATAGGACTAGATTGAAAAATATTTATTTAACATAATTATCAGCTAAGAAACAAAGAAATCGATTTTTAAAAATAAAAAGATATTTCTTCGCAGAGTGTACAAAATAAAACCTTAAAAATAAAATGATACTTTAAAATAAAATCAGTTTATATACAGCTTAAAACCGAAGCAAATTCACAGAATCACAGATGGTTCAACCAATCAGGTTTTCAACAACAATACTTTCGATATTTTCGAAATAATTCGCTATAATAATTTTATAAAATTGGGTTAGATTACATCAGTTTCTTTTTTTAATTGAAAAGATGAAAGTTCTACCTGCAGTGAACGATCGACAGATTGTCCCATCCTGTGCAAAAGGTCGCCACTCTGACTCTGCCTGAAGGTTGGACCTTGTCTTTCACTAGACTGACTTCTCCTAAGAAGATGTTCTCCAGATTGACTCGAACGAATTCTATTTTCAGGAGTTGAACCTCGAGTGATAAGGGAGTCATTTTGCTTCTGGCAAATTTGGTTGTTTACATAAGGATATCGAATACGAATTGAATCAATGACGTCCAGGAGATTCTTAGCGTCCATTGCAAGAACGTGAGCCGCTGATAACATTCCTCTGAAAACCAAAAGAAAAGAATAATATAATATCCAATGATAAAAATAAATAAAAATTAAAAAGTACAAATAAGTGAAAAAAATATCACTTACTTTCGATACTCAGCATCAAGAGTTGTAGCACTATAATTTTGAGCCAGTCTCATTGCTGAAACAAGTTCAGCCATGTCTTTGCTGAGGACTTTGTGGGCCATTTCAACTTCTCGATGAGCAGAAACTGGGAGGATTTCGACTAGAGTGTCCACAGATGAAAGCAGAGCTCTTAATTCGACTCCAACTCTTCGAACTAGTTCTAAATATTGGTCCGCTTTGCTTTGTTGTACTCCTAGAATTGACAAATACAAATTCACTATTAGTTATAAAAAATAATTAGTCATAAAAATTTTATTGATGAAATAATTTTGTTACCTTGAGATAAAGACATCACAGCTCTTACGACGCTTGTTGTACAATCGTAGACCTTATCATTCGTCCTATCGAGATCTGCTGTAGGAGTCGGTTCCATTTTCTAGAAGATAAAAATAGTTTTCACATTCAGAATTTTGCTTTTAGCTTAGTATTTAAATAAATGGAGCTTAAATAAGAATTACCTTCACAATTATAACTTTATCAGATCCTTTGTCTGAACCTAGAGAGCCTGTATTTGTCGTATGGGGTTCATGACTAGGAGATTGAGTCACTGACCGAGGAATGGGAGGACTTGCGCTTTCATCTCCACTTGTTGCGATCGAAAGCCGTTTCTGCGAAATTGTAAGAAAAATATTATCACAAATAAATTTTAGAGTGATTCAGTTGTTATGAAATATTGCAAATTAAAATATCTAAATAAATTTGAAAAGTACCTCTTCTCTTGCAAGCCATCGACTGTCTTCTTCAGACTGTCGTTGCTGTTCCAATAATCGTTTTTCTAAAAGTTTCGCTTCCTCCTCTACTCCATGATTGAAGCTTTCTCCACTACATTCAAATATCTGAGATTGTGCGTTTCTCTGAAAAAGAAATACAAAAATATTTTACTAATTATTCCTGAAAATCTTATCATATTTAAGACTATTTCTAATTTAAGTTCAGTCTCAGCTATGCAATTTAATCAACAGATTGATTACATGACATTTTCATAGCTTTTTCAGTCATGCAAAAATATAAATGAACAGTTAAAAATTTCATGAGATTAAAAATAAATCATAACTTTGTATAAATGCAGTACGAAAAAATTATAATATAGGAATAAAAAATTTAAACTGCATATACTGAAAGTGAACTTGTGTACAACTTAAAAATAGAAAAGTCTAAAATAAAATTTCTAGGTGAGTAGGCGACGATGTAAAAATAATTACATTAGGTATAATATGTACAGAGTCAAAAATTAAAGAGATGCATAATTCCTTGCAAACCATGTTCGAAATAAATAAAAAATATACATCACTTAAGTACATACGTCATGCATGCAAACGGTGTAGTTACGGAAATTACTTTATTATGGCTATATGCAGTGTGATGTTCATTCTCCATGCTTGAAATATCCTGTCAAACCACAAAAGAAACAACAAAGTCAACGATACTGACATCCCTACGACTAATAACTATTAAAAAAAAGAAGATCCAGTTCATGTGGGTGGGCTTGAACTTGTGCTAATCTTGTCAAGTTCCAAAAGCAAACTATCTCTCTAATTGAGTGAACACTCAAAAAATTAATGAAGTACAATGTAATAGTCGCCCTTTTAAAAATTTTACTGGTAAGAAATGTGCAAATTTATCCAGTAAGATGCAAACTGTTTTGTCCTTTTTATCAGTCTGATGACTGTAACCACTTAAAAGTGACCTTACAAGGTGTCACTCTACTTAATCCAAAAATAACCCAGACATATAAAAAGCTTTCGTCCTATATTTGCACATTCCAAAGTAAAAAAAGCTTTCAACAAACTGAAACAAAGTACTAAAAATTCGATTAAAATAGCAAAATAGTCTACGTAATACACATATAATAATTCGTATAATTGGAAAGAATAAACATAATTTGTTGAGTGTCACTATTAAGAGCACTTTGGTATATGTACATTCGGAACGGGAGTGCTCGCCAGAGAATTGGAACAAAAAATGAAAAATAAATTGCTTATTCGGGTAATAAATAGATGCTTTTTTTGTCATTCCTAGGAGGCATTTGCAAACCTGGTCTTGCTGAACCTCTTCGTTCATGGAGCTGACGGATGAAACAGTATTGTCGCTGATAGCCGACGACACCAGAGAGCCGGGGAGCGTGCCGTCGGTAGAGGTCGTCAGTAGCTCATCTGGCTTTTGTGCCACGAAGGTCGTGACCTTAGCAACACCAGTTGCCATCTGGGGCAAATTTTGTCTGCCAACTGTCACCGCTTGTTGCTGTAAAACCGCAACTTGCTGAGTGGGAATGTTCTGAACGCAAAATTGACTCTGCTGGCCTAGCATCTGTGAATTCGAAGCTCCACCTTTTACCTGGAAACCCTGCATTTTCTGGGCCTGAACAATACTAGTTGGAGTTGCATGAACCGTATAAATTGGACTTTGTTGAGGATAAGAAACCTGACTCTGATACGAATTCTGCTGATATGAATTTTGAGAATTCTGTCTCTGAACAGGTTGAGCCCTCGAGATATACATTTGTTCCTGTCCCGGAAGATTGGAATAAATCTGCTGGTGCTGATAATTCTGGGGATACATCGGCTGTGCTTGATAACTTTGCATCGGCGTGGGGCTATAAACCCTAGCATTCTGAACATGAGAGATATTGGGAGGTGTAGAGGACTTAGTTTCTCCCTGATTCTGAGCATTTTGCGCTCGGAATTTAAGAACTGGTCCATAAAGACACTCCGCTCCAGCAGAAGGAATCATGATATTGGGAGAGACACTGTGAAGATAAGAGGCATTTGGTACCGAGTTTTGAGAAGAAACTTGGCCTGAGAAGGACTGACTCATAACGCTGGAGGTGTATTGACTCGGAGTCTGGTTCTGAGAACTAATGCTACTTAGACTAATTTGGTTTCCATAGTTTCCATGAGTTCCAGGATTTCCAGGATTCTCTCCAAAATTTCCTCCAACACTAGGACTTTGACTAAGATTTCCAACAATTGCAGAGCTTTGAGTGAAATTAGCAACAGGACCGTAGATTTCACCACAGAGAGTTGAAGAAACTGGAGCGAATTTTTGAACTGGAGAGTAGAGGTCGCCGGTGCTACCGACAACCTTGGAACTGACAGCGTACAAATTCTGCATCTCTTTAACCCTCTGGCTTCTGGTAGCGGCTGGGGATTGATTCTGAGTGGAGTCTGAGATAGTGAGACTGGACATGAGAGGGGACATGGTGTCAGATGAATCTAGGGAGTCAAGATTGGTATCGGAAAGGGTGGAGTCTGCTGATTGGGAGTGATTTTCATGAGAGATGGAGGGTTCGGAGATGGCGGGATCGAAGAAGGGCAAGTCTGAGACAGCGGCGGTTGTCAAGACTTGATCTTCGTCTTGGAACTGAACAGCGAGACTGTTGAATGGGGTGGCTGGGGTTGTGTAGACTGAGGGACATACCCCCCGAGCCTGGTTGTCCTTCAGGAGTTGGGCGAGAACTTCCGGACTTTGGGCCACGATGTAAGTTGAGACTGGAGCTGCTTGCGTTTGGTCCCCGGCATTTTGAGGCTGGCGAGATGGCTTTGGTGGCGGAATCTCATCTGTTCCTGCTGAAAAAAATATTGAATTTTTAGTCTGAATGCCTTGAAATGATTGAATATTACAAATAATTCAAACTTACCCCAAGACATCGCTTGCACTCTCCTGTTTTCTCTTCTCATTGTTTCCTGCTGCTGGTGCTTCTCATCCAAGAGAATTTCACTGTAAATATTTAAAAACATATCACAAATTAAACATTTTTAATTGTAACTAATTTCAGAAACACAGTTAATTTGATTAAAATTATAAATATAAGACAAATAAAAGCTAGACTTACTGTAAAGTTTCTCTGATATCTTTGAACGTCGGTCTCTTACTGGGTTCGTAACTCCAGCACTGAGACATTAGAGAGTACAATCGCGGTGGGCAGTGATTGGGCAAAGCGAGTCGCTCGCCATTCTCAAGTTTGCGAATCACTTCATTGTTCTTCACACCCTGAAAAGGCTTTACACCCAACATCAAAATTTCCCACATGCAGACACCTAAAATAAAAACAGAGGCGTTTTATAACTTTGATTCTTTTATGATTTACATTTATCATAGAAATTAAGCGTAAAAAACAATTCAATTAAAATAATGAAGTAAATAAAACTATTTATTTTAATAATATGTAGCTATGATACTTACCAAACATCCAAACGTCAGAAGATGTCGTGAATCTTCGGAAATTGATGCTTTCGGGTGCCATCCATTTAATTGGTAGTTTACATTTACTGGCAGTATAATAACTCTGATCTTCCACCCATCTGCTCAAACCAAAATCCGCTAGTTTGACACAATTGTGAGCGGAGACGAGAACGTTTCTCGCTGCAATGTCCCTGTAAATTCAAATTCCAATTTAATTACAATTTTTTTAAAACAAAACAAAAAAAATTAAATAGAGGAGGTATTTTGAAATAAGTCTAAAGCCTGTAATTACTAAACAAATTTTAAATGATTATCAAATATTTAAGAAAAAATTACGAACCTGTGAACAAATTTTTTGCTCTCGAGGTAGGACAAAGCCGTGCTAAGTTGAAAAGTATAAAGCAAAAGTGTAGCCAAATCAAGTCGATGTTTGTTTGACTGGAGATAAGCTCGCATTTCTCCAAGTCTGGCTAATTCCATAACCAACCAAATCGGTGCTTCCGAACAAACACCTATGAGTCTGATTATGTGCGGATGCTCAAATTGCTGCATAATATCTGTAAGAATTTAAATACTGATTGTAATAAATATTTTAACATATTAATAAAATAAAACTTAACCGAGGAAATTTGAATAATAAGTATAAATTATTATCTTACAAGCTTCTTCAAGGAACTTTTCTGCTGTTGCCAAATCAGCATCGACTTTACAAGTTTTTACAGCAACCGCAATTGTTTGACCATCTCGTCCTTTATATGAACCTTTGTGAACGTTTCCAAATTGTCCTTCTCCTATTATTTCCCCTAATTCGACGTGGTTTCTGACTATTTCATAATCTCTCGCTAAAAAAAGAGTCATATTAATCAAAATATGTGTCAACTTCCTCTTTTTTATTATATTTTTAATTACTCAAAGAAGATAGAACTTACTCGCTGGAGTCGAATAATCTCCTTCTTCGTCAACAATTTCCGCATAATCCTCTGACAAAATCGTTCCAGTTTTTCCAGCGTTTTTCTCTGGACTTTCGTTACCTTCTTGTCTGTACTTTGGAGGATGTGCATCTAAAATGACATCAATCGTTAAAATATATTTTTCTCAATGTAGGATATTTGATTTTCTGATGGAACTTAAAATTTTTAAGGATAAAAAGTACAAACCTTTGCAAGGGCAGGGATAATTTTTCCACGAGGCAGCTTGGAATTGTAAGGAAATAGTCTTAATTTTAATGTTTGAAAAAATAGTAGTCACAAAGATAATACAGGCAGATTAAATACTTTGAAAAATTGTCAATTTTTAGGGATTATAAAACTGATTTACCTTTTCTATTCCAGAGGGAAGTGTTACTACCGGTGACTAATCTGCAATATCCATCAATTAAATCCGCTAAACTTTCAGCTTGATCTAAACTAGAACAAGTGATGCTCAAAGTTTCAGCCGCTCCCGCAACTCTTAATTTTATGCAAGCTTTCGTGTGTTCTTTGCAGTCCGAGACGAGGGTTTGAATTGACTGAATATCTGAGAATTCTGCCATTCTTGTAGGCTGGAAAAGTAAGATTGCTTCTTGAAACATTGGAAACTTTTAAGTGTTTGTAACAACAAAATTCTAGATTATAATCTAATAAACTTACAGCAGTTCCACCTCTGTGAGCCATGTGGGAAATTCCTAGATCAGGACCAATGACTAGTTCCACGGGAATCGACCAGCTCGACTAAAATGAAGTGAAAAATTAAATATAAATAAGTCATCTTATAAGTCATAAGACTTATTTTAAAGAATTTAAAAGAATTTTAAGAGATTTTAAATGATTTTAAATGCTTTTAAATCATTTGAATGTATTTCAAAAAGAATTAAAAAGAGTGTCTTACCCCCAAAGCACAGATGAAACGCTCCTGATCGAATCGGTAATGAGAGCGTAAAAGATCGAAGAATTTGAACATACATTCAAGTTCCGAAAGAGCTGCGACTTTTTTGAAATGCTGTTGTATGAGTTTTCTCAAGGCTTTGGGTTTCATACCATTCAGAACAGAACGTGGCAAAAATTTGTGTAGACCGACCTTCAAAATGAAATTTATTAGGATCAATGATATATTTTTCGTAAATTTAAGTTAAAGTCAAGTATTTAATAGATTGTACAGATAATTGTGACGAACCTCTCTTTCTAAATATTCCAAATTGCTCTTTTTGTCCAGAGCAATTTGAGGCATGTCTTTGAAAAAGTATCTAATTTCTAGACAACATAATTGAACCGCAACATCCTGATCTAGAGTAGAATGATTCGCATTCAAGTAATCGTTTCGAACCTGAAATCAGACGATATTCGTGTTAATTTTTATTAATTGGTTTTAAACTATAGGGACTAGACCATTAAATCAATTTTGAAACACTCACCTGGTCGTAATAGTAGAAAAAGGTGACTTTGTCTTTTTCATAAAGGTCGTTTAAATTTTGAGGTAAATATCGCACCCTTAATTCGTACCTCCACTCACTGTGTGGATGCTTTTTTTCGTATTTTTCTTGAACCTGAGAATAAAACAGATATAGAATTAAAAAATCTTTGTTTATTATACTTATTATTTATGAAAGTGGCTGAGAAAAACCAAAAAAAAAAGGTTCTTTTTGTGGTACTCCCGCAAATCCAAGAAGCTTTATTTTATATTTCCTATGATTTAATATTTTCAATTACCTGGTACATTGTTGTGTCTTGATGTAACCAATAACTTTCCGCAGACGCAGGATGGTGAAGTCTCATGGCATAAAGCTGTTTATAATGTCTTGTGCCAACCGCAAGTCTACTAGTAACCAAGGCAATAATGCCTTTTACGTCAATTGCATCTCCAAATTTGACTACATTGAAGCCCCCTAAAATATTTTTGAAAAAAAAAAGATGTTTATTTGAGTAAAAAAATGCAAACAGATACTTACCATTTTAGCAATTTAGTTTCTCAAACTTCTTTCTTACCAGAAATAATGGATTTTTTACATTTTCATCATTCCTCTGAAATTTTGGAAACTGGGAAAGAATTTAAAAAACTTATGTCTGGCTACTATTATTTTTTTGAAAAAATTGAAAAAAAAAAATTAAGTCAATAAAACAGATTTTTTTTAATTTTTCAAAAAAATAATAGTCACCAGACATAAGGTTTCATATTGTTTACCAATCTCCAAAGTTTCAGCGAAAAATACCCATTACTTGTAGTAAAAAATTTTGAGAAATTGAATTACATGCAAGAATGGTAAGTATCACATATCCTTAAGTAAAATGAAGAAATCAAATTTTGAGATTAAAATTTGAACTCAACACCTTAAATAATAAAATTTGTCATGTCATTTTCTGGCAGTTGATTACTTAAATTTAAAAAGTCTTCTAGGGGATGATATTTACCTTATCAGGTAGATATTTGGGTTGAAGATAAGGAATGGGAAATGAAAGATGAGAAAGCGGAAAAGGGTTGTTTATATCTGATGAATATTTTATAAGATAACCTACATACCATTAGGTAAATGAACTTTTAGTGTCGCCTTATCCATTGGGGTGGGTGACCCATGTGGAGGTGTATTTCGGCCCCCACCCCCTCCGTGACCCCCACCAACCCCGCCGCCACCTCCATCTCCTCCAGTGCTCATCCCCTCATGGCTACAACAAAAATAAATACAGATTACACTGAGAGAAAAATCAAGCTTTGAAAGCGTGAATCTACATGCTTTCAAAGCTTGTATTTTTTCATTGCTTCTAAAGTATGAATTTCACGAGTTTAAAGGATGAATTCATGCTTCGAAAGTAATGAATCTATTCCCGGATTAAAAGGAGGGAATCCATGCTTTAGTCGCATGGGGGCTTCCTGGTTCTAAACCATGAATTTCATCCTTTAAACGCTTGCGAAAAGTTCACGCTTCTAAAGCATGAGTTTCACCGGTTTAACCGGTGAATCTCATGCTTTTGGACTGTGAGCCATTCCACGCTTCTGCTCTGTGCTACTCGCATGCTTCGGAAGCATGGGTTTTCTCCTATAAAACTATGAGTTTCATGCTTTTCGAGCATGAATACATTCAATGCTTTTGAACTATGATTTCGTACTTTAAGATGATGATTTTTTCATGCTTTGAAAGCGTTAAATACTTCCATGCTTTCAAAGCTTGATTTTTCTCTCCGTGTATAAGTTTAATTTATTATATAATATTTTTTTACATTTTTAAATATAATTATTTAATAGATTGATGTTACCTTACATTTTAGTTTTTAATTATATCTTTATAATATCAGTATTAATATTATAAAATAATATTATATGAAAATATAAAAACAGTAAATTATTTAAAATTATTGAACTAATTTTATCTATTGAAATATTCTCAAATGCAAGATTTTTACCAGTTCATTTTTATTGCAACTATGAACTATAGAGAGAAGTCTAAACACCTGTTGTGTAGAGAGTTAAATGGATACCGATGATATTAAATGAGAAAGCTTACCCACTGAGAACTCAAATACTATAATAATAAATTATAAAATGTCGAGTCGTTAGCTTATTGATCTTATTGAAATGTGGTTTCGAATCTAAGTTATAATCTTCAATCTAGTAATCACAAGCCACGCTAAACAATTTCCAAACTTTTTTATTTGTTAGGAAACACCATTATTTTATATTCTATGAGATCATGCTGAAAGATAGTCATTCAGTCTCACGGCTTCGTCTACTCGCGTAGGCGTCCTCACTATTTCCAGGCAAATATTATATGAATTAGTACTTATTTTGCAATTCTTATTTTTCCCACCGATTAGTATTTTTTTATGAAAAAATATTATCAATATTCAAAAATCTTCTTGTACTAGCCCAATGAATAAATGTTTAAAAGTAAGGTGATATATACTGAATATCATTAAAACTGAAGGCAAAAATTAGATGTACGCAAATGAGTTTCGAACGTTCGAATGAAAGAAATATTTTTTCTCAATTCTATTTTATCCACAAATATTATTCCAGCTAAAAATAACAATTTGCATTACAAGTTTCTTTCATACAGAATTATTTCTAATGCAAATGAATCAATGTTTTAAAACTGTTTTTTATAGTTTAAAATATACAATCAATAAAATAAGTCGTTCATTTGAACGTTCAAAACTTAAATCAAATAAAATTCTTGCAATGTTTTCAAGTGAAGAATATTTTTTTCTCTTATTTCTGATGCAGCATGTGATAATTGAAAAAACAAACGCTCGAATTCACACTCTTTGAAGGATAATTTGTCACGCAACGCTGTATTCTCTTTAGCGAAGGACAATGATGCAGACGTCATCATGATGATCCAATAAAAACTGTCGATTCGCAATATACCATGCTGAATGGACCCCAGGAAATAGAATAAAATTGCAGGTTTACGTAAAAACTGGTTTTACTGGGATTATATAGAAAAAACATTCAATGCGCCTGCATAAATAGTTCCATCTCACTGAGAGGTCATTCGTGGACAATACAATTGATTAAAAAATTATACTTGCAATAATATACAATCAAATCAATTCTCTTTGTTCTGAAGAATCATATAACAAGCGCATTCTACAAAAACTATAGTTTTTGTAGAAATTTCTCCATGCTTGATGCAAAATGAATGTAACGAGATTAAACATTTTGGGAGGGTTTCTTTGTCTATTTCATGACATGTCATAAGAGAGAGAGTTTCTATTGATTTATTTTATTATGTATTTCTTTTGAAAAGTCAGAGGCATGTGTGAGACATCGTAAAATAAAATTGAAAACGAATGAAACTGCGCAGTCAAGGGACTTAAATGGGCCGTTACAATTAGTCCTTGCACACATTAAAGATTTTTCCCCTCAGAGCAAACGGGAGTGTTGTCCTTTCGAAAAAGCATTATAGTGCGTCCGCGAAGCGTGACCGACAAATGGAGTCACGTGTGCCCACTTCTATTCACAATATTCACACATGTGCCTACAAAAGCATCGCCCTATGCTGTGTAATAGTATAATACCGTATGTAATATACGTAATGCACCACCACGCACAGGATATGGCGCTTCTGATTGGCCAATTTCTTTATTCACTCATTCAATTTTACTTGTCCCGATTTCGCAATCACCTTCCTGACAATTCCGAAAATTGAAATCATTTTCCCTATTAAAGTGACTCGAATATGGAAATTAAGTGAACAAATCTGACCCTATTTTTACACGAATTCAAATTTGATTGTAACACTTAATTAAAAGCTTTTTAATAAACGTTTCGGTTTAGTTTCCTATGAGTATAACATTCATCACCTATTATCATTAAAAAAAGGTTTTAGATTTAACTGTAATATCAATTGAAAAAAGGTCAAAAGGTGACAAACGTCCAAAATAGGTGAACAAACCAAAATAGGCGAAAAAGGTGACGACCAGTGATGACAGGTATAATAAGTATAATTTTAATGGAACCAATAATGGTATAGAAATTGCATAAACATGCTTTTAAGAAAACAGATCAAATTATTGATCTTAAAATGATCAAAAGTGGAACGAAATTGATTGAAGCATCTGTTTGTTTTTATGAGCGTAAGCAGCAGCTGTTAATGCAAATGCAAGTTGAGAATATTGTGAAGAATGTCGTCGGTCAGGGACGAATCATTCATGCCTGAGATCCCATGTCAGTTGCCGGTGGGTACATATAAAATAATATGTACAACCAGGTACAAGCGAGAGCTTCCGTAGATTTATCGCGAATGGCTGATCCTATTACATAAATATGACAGACGCACGAATTAAATTTGTATAATATAAACGTATACATGTTGTATGGTGCCTCAGGCTATACAAAGTTGACACGCATAATTTTGTCCCAGAGCGCTTGAAAATTCATCCCAGAATCCTCCAGGCTACTATTATCAACGACGAATTAATTTAGGTTCATAATTGTCAATTAATTGATTATACGAATTATTAAGTTCCAACTAAAAATTACTAAAAATTGTACTATACTTAAAACTTAAAAGTTTTCACATTCTTGTTTTCATTTCTCGTTTCTAATGATTTCAGAGATTCATAAATTTGTTGAACTGAGGATTGAGGAATGCGTTTTATTTAAAATTCAATAAAAATATAAAAGAAAGGTTGAATCTTCCGCATTGAAACCTAATCTTGATCTAAGATTCTCATAGGCTCGTTTCGAAGCGAACCCAGCAAGTAATTATAATCAAAGAGAGGCAATAGATTGCACCTAAAAATTATGCATTCAAGGAAGAGGCTTGTTGGGTACTTAACGCTTCGTTAATTACAGGACTGCATTACTTTGAAATACACGAATCACAAGCTGGAAATGAAGTTACTTGATATACAATGCATATAGATTATGTGGAAGGTTCATGTTACCGATATTAACCATTCAACTGTTGCCAATTCAACATACCCATATTAATCACAGAATATAATTTCAAATAGGTCTCATGTGCTAGGTTACATAATAAATATGTAATTACAAATACAAATACAAATTACTACTTCAATCGTCTCGGATCGATGCCCCTTATAACAACAACCACAAGCCACATCGATTAAGTCAGTAAAATATCCATTAAATCAGTGAAGTATTCAATTATTTATTATATCCGTCATTCATTAAAATATCCGATAATGCCTTAATTTCTAATTTAAGACGACATAAGTAACCTAATTTTTATTGAAAAAAATAACTATACTATTCCACTGAACTAATACTGACGCATTGAAACAGTCAATTGTTAGAACTGTTCTTTTATATTTTAACATAAGGATGTTCAATGGATCATTTCAAATGTCACTGTCGATCATTATAAGACAGAGATGCTAGAAATGTTAGTTTTCAAATGAGAATTATTGACAATCTGCAGTCACATGATGATATCATAAAAAACTCGAAGTTTTATCTTTTATGTTCTACTTGTTCGGTTCTACATCGTGCTTAGATTACTAGATACTTAGAGCTGTACCAATGCCATGGTGTTTTGCCTTCGTTTTCTCAGGCCCACGCAATTTCAAAGTACTCGGTGACAAGACTGATTAAGATCCTGATAAAGTATAATATAATACTATTAAAAGCGTATTCCTTCTTCATATTTAATTATTAAATTTAATTTCTTATCTTTAATCCAAAGAAGCCTAAAACAGTTTCAATCATCTACTCCTCTAAGATCACCCTTAAAATCAACCCACAAGCATAAAAAAAATTATTAAAAATCCCCTAACTTTGAGTTTTATGCAAGTAAACTAGAAATTCGTCTTTCCTTATTCATGATATTACAGTTTGCTAGATTCTGCAGGTGGAAATGCATGACAGCAGAAGATCTACTTTCAGTTAGACGCGTTGAAATAAGAAATCTAGTATATCGCTCTAAATGTGCTGGCATCAACATTTTATTCTCTTATATGATAAGCCATCTCGCGACATTACATTCCATTGTATAATAAATGTCAAATGTAAAAAATATCTTCCAAAAAGCATAATTAAAGTAATAATTTATCCATAAAGTTATAAAGTTTATAAATTATAAATCAAGGTTACATTATCCTGGAATTAAAAAAATAATTTATGTACATATTAAAAATGGTACAATCTCTCTAAGAATCACAGATGGCTTCTCGGTTTCATTAGCATCGTCTCATAGCATTTTCGATAATTTGAAAAAAATCGAAAATGTGAAATACACAGTAATTAGGTCGATTTTCCATGTAGAAATCTATGCTCGTGTTTTATATGTATATTTACAACATTTAAGATTTAACTAGCATTCTCTCCGCAGTTTCTGCACCAAGTTACGCGTCTCACATTTACTGTAATGTGATACCGCATGTTCGTTAATCATTAATGACACAACCATGCGGACATGTGTACCGCACTCGCTCATCCTATAGGCTACAGAAGTCCACAACTTGCATTGTTATTAAATAATCTCAAGAAGTCACTAATATGCTATCAAAAAAGACGTGGCGATTATATCAAAAATCAAAATATTTAGCCAAAAGTCACTCAAAATTTGAATACTTTTCGTCGCTCATAAATGATACGCCAACTGCATTTTCGCCCACACATAGTACCTACGTACCTTTCACTGCAACTTTCTCTATTACAATTTTGCATATCGTTCGTCAATAATAAATGTGAATAATTTTCAAATATAAAATACGCCTTTCAAATAAATGAGCAAATTTAATTGCTTGAAACTACGTGAAAACATGAAGGAATAATTCACGAAATGTTCCTTAGGAATACTGAGCAACTGAATTTTAATCCAATTATTATGCGATAATTAAAAAGACGAAAATGAATAATATATATAAGAAGAGTTTCGCCGCGAAACCTTGCGCGAAAACCTGTATTTATTCTGTTATTTATAACGCGAGCAACAATTAATCCTTGATTACTTTTCACTCGAGCATGTGTTCTATATAGATAGGTCCTTTGTCTGCAAAGAATTATTGCCAACAAGTTACGTGAATCATGGCTCAGAAAAAAATAAATCGTAATAAATATAAATTCGTTCCTCTCGTCTTTTTCAAAATTATTGTCTCGCCTCGTTGTAGTAATTAAAGTTGAACTCAAATCAGCCCCACATAAATATAAATTGAATTAATAGACATAAACTTAGCGAATAATTTGTAACGGAAAAATTAAAGAAGACTGCAATCAGATTTTTATCTTATAATTTTTCGTTTTTAAACTGCAATAAATAAATTTTACCTTTGGCGGGAGACTCTGTGAAACTTCCAAGTGCCTAAAGTGTCAGGACTGTAATAGTCATGGCAACCGAATTGCCCCAAGGAACAAAGTAATCCTTTACTATTTCTTTTCCACTTTTTTTCTCGAAAAGATCGACTGCCTTTTCTCCTCAAAAAAGGAGCATCCTTCGGATCTTTTCCAAAATTTTCCAAACTTGGAGTGTGATACATCGTCGATGGCCGCGAAATGCCGTTGACGAGCTCCAGCATTTTCCCATCCAGCACTCATATGTGTTTACAACATTTTTTATCTTATCGAGTAGTCCTCGTTCTCTTTCGACATTTTAATTTATTTTTTTTATATTTATGTGATTCTAAAAAGAAATTACGTTTATTAAATTACGAATTTATAGATTCTTCATATATTTAACAACTAAATAAATAATAGATTCACAGTTAGAGAAACTAGAACCAGTTCACCTACTTTAAGAATTTTTGTACTTATAAACATTGCTTATTAAACAAACAAAAAAAAAGAAAAAGAATCTAACATATTTATATAAGTAAAGATGGAAATAAAATATATATTTCTTGATAAACAGAATTTCCTCATACACAGAAAAGTCATTTGCATAATTGAGAAGATCTTAAAGTGTCTCTACTGTAAATCATTTTTATTTTATTTTTGAGAACAGTTACTTCATAAAAAAAACTGCCTTAAGTAGTAAAAACCGAACACGGTGCGGCAATTTTTTATCCGAATCTTTCTTTTTCAAATAAAAAAACATCAATTTAAAAACAAGAAATCTTAATGATCCTCTGAATGCAGTACACACAAATAGATAATTGGATTTTGATTTTCGAATTTGGTTTTATGATAACAATCTGGAAAATTCATAGACTCGAAACTAGTTTATCTTTCTTACAATGTTAGAACCTCAACTTAGTTTGAAGGAACATTTATTTTTATCTTAATGAATGCTTTCAACGATACTGTGTAGTGTCAAAAGTGCAATTAATTATCCCATTAAGAGAATTATCTGGCATCGACAACTTTTACTTTCCTGCAAGACAATAGCCGTTATCAGGCCGTCCTATATAAAATCTATCCGGTGCTTCCTTTCAAAATGACACAAGCAAAGTAAAGTCCAGTTTCCAGTATATCTTATTTCGCGAGAACTGACGATAAAAAATAGCGGAGGGAGATTCGCAAACTCGATTCCCATGAAGATTTATATTAAAAAAATGTTTATTTTTTTATACAAAGAGCTCGACACAGGAATGACACTTTTGAAATAGGCGCCAGAGCCGATTACCACGTTGTATCTCTTGGCAATACATATTTTTCTTTATACGTGGGCGTCCCGACGCTTACGACAGTAAAGACACCTGGGATCATTTGAATCTCACAACCTTACGTGTAATTTTTAATAAAAATATTAAGAAAAAAAAGTTAAATATGTAAAGAAAAATAAATTTAAAAATACTAAAAAGAAAATTAATTAACAGAATGATTGCAGAATGAATTTAACGTATTACTACATAAGATCTTTAAGGACCTGAAAAATGAATCAATATTGTATTTTTTATTTAAGAAAGTTATTAATTAAAGTCATTACGTTCAATCTCAATCAGTATATTTATTAATTAATGCAATTTGTATCTTTACAGAGCCTGTAATTTTCCCGGGCAATATTTATATTGTAATTGAATTATGTAATTTATAAAGATAGGAAATCGTAAGTATCTAAATGTGAAACTGGATTAGTCTGTCACTCAACTTGTGGTTGAGTTATTTAATTAAGATTTCTACGGTTTAAATAAAATCAATTTTTATTATTTTTCTTAATTAAAATATTGATACCGAATGAAAATATTCGCACTCTGGTATTGAAAAAAATAATTATATTTTGTGTCGCTTTAGCAAATGAAGTTTATACGCGGAGACACATTAATCAAACACGAAACTGTCACAGAAAATCGACGAGCACTGGTGTAATTACACTCTCGGATCGAATATTAAGATTAATTGCACTGGATACGGCATTTTTTATGAAGTTTTTTAAACTGATATTTATTAACTTTTTTCACCATTTGTACGAAGACTCGATAATGCGAGTATACTCATTCGCTGTCAAGCAGAAACTGATCAGCCGCAAACAGACAACCTGCTATTCTCACTCTCTCACTCTCTCACTCTCTCACTCTTTCACCCTCTTACTATCTCACACTATCTCACTATCTTTCCTTCTCTCTCTTTCTATCTACGTCAATGGCAACGTACTGTGTGGGATGTTGCCTATACTGCTGCGAATTTCCGATCTGATGACAAGTGCCAACAGGGTCATTGTTTTCTAAAAGCGTGGCCATTCATATACTCATCTTCACAAAAAAATTTGATAAAGTGAACTGTTTATTCATTTTATTCCTTTATAAGGAATAAATTCAAAGAATTTTTAGTGATTTTATAGAATTTCAAAGCATTTTTAAATATTTTCACCAATATAGCATCTAGTAGTATCTAGCAAATCTAGACTGGGGCAATAAAGCCCCAGGATTATTTTTCACTCGGGGAAATTCATAAATTTGCGTCTGTTGCAAAAAGAAATTCTATAAAAAAAATCCTGGAAAAATTCAACTGTAAAGTGTTAGTCAGAAATCCAATTTTACACCTCTAAAAAGGATTGAATTACACAATAAAAATTCTCACCAGAGGTGAAAAGATACACGAAAGACAGTGCGATGCGGAGCACAAGAAGTTGTTCATTATGCACCTGACCTTGCTGCCAAGAGAACCAGTCTTATTATTGTGTTTTTGTATTTCTGAAATATTTTCCAGTCGCAATAAGCAGATAGAGTTGGGCTTTGCGAACAACGCGGCATGCTTATGCTTATGCTTATGCTTAACAGCTTTCCTTTTATATTATATTTCAGAGAGGAATCTCTTCAGCTCACTGGCGTAATTGGAAGCTTCACTCGAGAAGACTTCACCGTGAGTCCACATACTTATTTCCTTTTATCCCTGAAAATTGCCTCTACACTTTTATATCCTTATGCCCTGTGGATACCAGTCGTATGAAATTATCAAAAACATAACATGAAAATAATATCGAGGCTCGGCTTATATTCTGATAAAAGTCGTGTGATATACTTCAATTAATAAAATCGTGAATGGGTAACGATAGAAATTTCGCATAAATTATGTTTATTGAGCGACTGTAAATTCTCGATCGTAGAACCAAGCCGTATTTTCTTCGCGATCTGAAGAGGGTGTTTTAGATAAGGTTTCACGTGTAAGACGAGTTTTTGTTGAAAACTAGAATTTCTTTTATTTTTTCAGCTTTTAGTACGTTTAAGCCTTCGAAAATGAGATGAAAGTAATAAAGATAATAATAGATATACTTGTATTAATAATTTTTGAATAAACTTAAGGCCTTTTCTCCAAGATATTTTCTTTATATACATATATCGTGTCTGCAAGGAAGTCACGACCAAAATGAAGGTTATTCTTCGTGCGTAAGTAAGCGGGATTGATCGCTAAAACATGACTATATAAAGAGTCCGCGACCCTCAGATTTAATAAAATAATTACCACGATTCATGCGCGGAAGTGAAACGCCTTTGACTATCTTTGACAACCGAAGATTTAAATGTCTCTCAGCCGATCCGAATGCATATATGCGTCACATAATACGAAATGTATGAAATATCACACCGAATCATATTGTATTACACCGGGCAATATTTCAAAAAAAAATGTCAAGGGAAAAAAAGTTGAATTCGAAAGAAATGAAACGGATAAAGAAAACTTTGACTTCCAAGCCAAGTCAAGAAAATTTGAAGGGATTTTAATCATTTTTTTAGGATTTAAAAAGAATATTCAAGCCAGGAATGTCCTGGAATGATCCTATAATTCTAATTTCAATAATTTTTCATATAATTAAACTTTATCAATTGAGAAAATGTGAATAGATGACGATCTGTGATGACTGTAATAATAAAAATTTGTCCTGATTTAAATTTAGAGTACTAATAAATTTATTATGCAGAGGTTAAATACGACACTAATGATCAATTTCCCCTCTCTATATAATTTATATATATCGTGTACCATTGTGATAATTTGCGGGACTGCCATGTAATAAATCGTAAAAACAGGTGTCGCAACACGCAATTTTGTTCGTCGTAATGTCCATCCGTCAGGCTAAAAATTCCTCCTTTTTCTTTAATTTTTTTCTTCCTTCTGGGCATGAATGTGAATATAGGAATATACATTTATACAATAATGAAGCGAGTGCATAGGCGCACAAAATTTATTCTCAACTCGCAATAAAGTGTTACCGCCAGCAGACATTGACTCATCAACCACACTATACGATTAATCGTCCACTGTTGTTGATTATCGTCAACCATTTCTTTTCCAGATGCAAGAGGCTTGAGGTTGTATTATTTCTTAGCATTTCTGAGATATTTATTACGAATGTAAGCATGTTTTCGAGATAATATAACGTTTATTCCATTCCCAGGAAATAGGAACAGAATGAATAACAACTTTCTTCAAGAGGAACTAGACTCTCGATTCGCAATAACTTTAAGGAATTAGAAAGACTTGAATTTCAATACAATTCAAAAATTGCAAGTGTCAAATACAAATATTTTAACTGAATATCCAGAAAAGCTTCTGCAATCCACAAATGACTCGGAATTATTATATAATTCAAATGATAATAATTTTTCATAAGATTTAACTGTATCAATTGAAAAAATTTAAAATAGGTGAAAAAAAGGTGAACAGGTGACAACTTGTGATGACCCATATCACCTAAAAAATCTTTGGAAAACAACATATTTCATCATTTACTTTTTTTTCTTCAATGCAACATAAAAGTGAGAACTTGTACAATTCCTTCGTGACAATAACTGCGACATTTAGGCTCTAGATACACTAGACAAGCGGAACTTGCCATTTAGAGAACAAAAAGGTTCCCTATTTGAAGTCGTAATTATCATTACTTAAACTTTCCAGTAACGACAAGAAAACTTTTGCTGAATTAAGAGAAAGTTTCGAGGCGAAAATTCGTATAATCGACTTCGTGAATCTCACGATTCTCAATCTCAACAGCGTGAATTCGCTGCTCGTCCTGAATTCCGATTGCAGAAGACATACCGACCTTTCGAATCTTACCAGATCGTAAATTTGATTGAGAGCGCGTTAGACTTGTAGTCTTGCAGTCGACAAACGAGAACCAGACCGTAATTTCATTCATTCAGGTATGAGAATTAAAATTTGTAATCGGTTTAAGAACCCTAATTCTCAGAGAGAAAAAATTGCTTTAAAAACACCATGATACATTGTTGTTCATTTGTTTTATGAACTCCGGAGGAGATTATAGTGAATAAACAAAGCTGGTCAAACCAATATAAAAATAATTTAATTTCAGAATTTATAGAGTTATTCAAATTTTCGGGGACTTCTTTTTCTTATTGATTGGCCATCAATTTGTCACAATCTTATTTATCGTACCTTACAACAAACATTAATATAATGTAGAATGGTTAATTCCTTATTTTTGGAATAAATGTTAAATTTAAATGAAAAAAGATAAAAATCGAATAAAAACGATATTGATTCATCGATTGGAAGTGAATACTAAATGAAATACATTTTCCTGTTGTTCTCTTGAGTCTGCAATCGAATATCGCGAATCACGATTCGCGTATCTCGAGAAAGGCGTTCACGGTAATATCAAATGGTTTACCAATTGCTCAGATTAAATCAGCAAATGTGGCAACAAACTCGTGCCGTAATTCTGCTCCGTTATAGAGTCTCTCATTGTTCCCTATTTTTTACTTCAAAGAGAAATATTCCTCAGATATAAATCCGAATAAAACGGGAAAATGTTTACTCGCTCTTCACTGCTTGTGATTTTTTTTAACTTTCTCTTGACAACTGTGGAGTGCTCAGGGATTTATTATCAAGTGAAAAATGGAAGTGGAAGTCAGAAAAGAAACAATAGAGAAATTGACAATACACCAAAGTGGATGAAAGCGATTTCGAAAATTAAGGAAGAACTTCTCAATATTCAAGCTATCATTGCAAAGGATGAGGAATTACAACACAACTGTATGACTGGATCTCAAAAATCGTAAGAAATGTTTAAATTATTTTTATTCGATCATTAGTTAGATTATTAGAAAATATTCAAAAGTTTGACTTTCCATTTATTTATTACTGAAATATTAAGTGTTCTTCTGACTATTTTTAGAGAAAAGAGACATTTAATGTGTGTTGGTTCAATACTGACTGATCGGCACGTATTAACTTCCGCTACCTGTATACATGAAGCAACGCATATTAGGTATGTTCGTCACCTTTGGAGCCGGTCCTCAAGGTTTAAATTAAAAATCAATAACGGTCACTATGACATAATTTTTCTAAATAATTTTTAGGCACAATATAAAGGCGCCACTTGTGGTAGTAATTGCTCCTTTGAAATCAAATCCTCAGGTGATCAGAGTTAACAGTTATAGAGTGCATCCTGAACATAGTGTGTTTCCTTACAATCAACAACACACAAAACATAATGTTGCTGTAATTAAACTAGCCTGCAGGTATTTTTAATGCTATAATAAATCATTTAAGTTAAACATATTGACTAAATTAATAAAACCTGTTGAAAATTTTTGTCTACAGTATTGCAACTGAGCATTTGACTAAGATTGAGCTACCAAAAGCTCCCTACACAGAAATTTGTTCCTCTGATAATTGTATGGTTGCTATACTCAGGAGAGTAGGACAAGTAATTAGCATAATATATTTTTATAAATTAGTTTTTTGTCCATTGTTTAATCGTCTTTAATTGCTTTGTGTACAGTTAATTTTATTTAAAATTAAGTCTCTGATTTTACAAGAGTTTAACATACTAATAACATTTGATAAAATTAATGTTCAAAGACGTCGACTGTAATTTACGACACACGTGCAAAACACATCCCTTTGACTTTGAGGAAACGAAGATCGATAGAAATGGTTAAAGAATTAGGAAATGGCACGACCACTGAAATATTACCTGTCAATATTGGAGAAAAATTGAGGGAAACGTCGAGAATTTTCGAACCTCTTTTGTTGGTTCAGAAGAAAAAAGTCCAAGAAATGTTGCCACAAAAAAATAGAAAAGAAGTTGACTTTTCTCAAATTGCAAAAAATGTAAGAGATTTAGAATCTCAGAAAAGGAGTGATATCTTGGAATTAGGTGAAAATTTATTAAATAAAATGACTAAAATATTTATTAAAATAAAATTAATTAATCTGAAGGGAACTAATATCAATTCTATAGGTAGTAATTCAAAGGATGCGCCTTTCGAAAAATTGAGAATGCTCATCTCTGGGAAGAAAATTAATTCCAGTTTTCGTCCCAACAGAATTAGGGAACAACGAAAAGTATTGGAAGGTAATCTAAGTTTTAAAATATAAAACGGAAAATACATATTGATTGAATATATAATATAGTTAAATTTAATCAACTAACAAATGTTTTGAATATTTCTAGGCATTTCAACGTCCACTAATATTGCTGATCAATACGTTTTTCAAGGCGATTCTGATCAAAATTATCGAGTAAGATTATTTTCTGTGAGAGCGAGTAATGGATTTCAAGGATGTCCTCAGTCAGGATCTCCTGTTATGTTTGAAAAAACTCAAGTATATATAAATATATAAACAATACTGTTCATTAATCAAATAATGTTCGAAAGTTTTCCTATACTTAAAATCTTCTTTTACATTTCTCGATAGGCTGCTATAGTTTCAATATCTTGTGACGACAGACAATCTGGAATATCTTGGAAATACACGGACGTTTTTCTTAATTCTGATTGGATTACCGGAATAACTGCGAACTGGGATTTGGAGTACCCAATACAAAATCCAACAAAATCAAATAAAACAGCTTCTTTTAGTGGATGCAGTACATGCATCTATAATTTTTTCATAGACCTAACAGGTTCCAATGACAAAACAAACTGCAGTAATCTAAACAAAGATTCTAATGAATTCAAAATGTGTGCTTCATATAATGGGCAAAGGATGATGAATAAGCAAAGTTCAATTCCAGAAACAGATAAAAAAAGTTCAAGCAAAGTTCCGCTGCAAAAACCTAATGAACAAAGGGGATCTAGACAATTTTCGACTAGCCAAAAAGTTAAAAATAAGGTATCTCATTCAGGGAATGAGAAAAATCAGAATCTTGATACGTCTTCCAAGATTTCGAAAATTGATCCTTCCATTAAATTTGACGACTTAAAAGGCCTTAAAAGTAATCTTATAACGGAGAAGAAAAATATTGATAAGCATGCTCGCAAGAATATTGGCAACAATGCAGCTAAAGACTCTGCTAAAGTTTTTCCATACCTTACTAAAAATATGGCTACAGATGTTTCTAAAGATTACGATAAAGATTATAGTAGCGTCCTCAAAATGGATTTCGACCAAGATTTCGATAAAGATTTTGAAAAAAAGCTTCAGCGGGAATTTCAGCAGGATTTTAAGAAGGATTACTATTTAAAAAACATAGAGGTCTCAAATCGAAATCGATTGAGGAAGCAAATAGCAGGTAATCACGGTCATGAAAGTTCGAAGCTGAACGAATACAAAAATTTGAATTTTTCCAAGGTGGTGCAGACTATGAATCCTCAGCAAAGCGTTAATTATAATCCACTTTCAAAGAAGTTCCATAACCTCAAGATGATGTTGGCTCGTATCCAAAAGTCGATTCCGGAAAAGAATATCGAAAAGGTTGTATTTCGGGGCCAGAGAAAAATCTTGCCACAGATGGAAATTTCGAATTCAGGTCAGGGAATCGAGTATTTTAGGGAAGAAAAGACGCAGCCAGTTGTGGACAGACAATTTTCTGTTTTCTTTATGGATAGAGAAAGGGGAGCAAACAATCGTCATAATGCATATCCGGAATTTAATGGATATTTTTTATAAAGAACTGTACATTAAATTTTTCTTTTAGAAAATTATGAGGAAATTTTAATGAAAATGAGAATATTTATTTTGTCATCAAATCACGAATTAAATATAATTGCTTCATTAATGTTTAATCTGAAAAATGTACGATAGACACTTTTTATAAATAATGTGTTGAAATGTTGATGTATTTATAATAAAAAAAACCTTTTAGATTTAAGAATTTGTTTGATTCCTTACAAAACAGAACTTAAAAAATTTTTTTTTTTCAATTCTTTTTTACAATTGTACGAAAGGAGCAAAAAAAACGTGTTGTGATTTTTGTGTATATTAGTTTATAAATAAATTAGTTTTATTGTGTAAATTAAGATTATCAACCAAAAATATGGATTTTTAGCTAAATATTTAAATTTTCAATAAAAAATCAAATAGTTTACTAAATATTATCTGTGATGCCTGGGATGAAAATCTTGAAAATTATTAGGGATATGAATTTAGAGAACAATGGGAGATATAGAGACCGATTGTGAGGCCCGGCCTAAGTTCATTACAAGATCAAATCTAACTTTAATTTTCCCTCTCGAGAAAGTAATTAACGCTATTTTTCAAAAGTACTACTTCATTCTCAAATTGTAAACTCTGCCAAAGCTAATGAAACACGCCTTGTGTTCATTTGATAACTACATTGAAGCCCACTGTTCTTTGATAGTACGATTTCAATCGCCTAATCGGGTTTGTTAAAGGCTCTTTTCCAGCAACTCTATCGCAGATTGACGATCGTTTAACCACACGAACACGAGCGGAATGTAAATGTCTGTCGATACCGAGGAATCAAACTCCCAGCGTTTTAATGACCAATGATTAAACTCGCGTTATTGCTTGAGGGTGGCACGATCGTTTCATGAAAAGAGAGAAATAAAAAAAAAAAATAAAGAGAAAAAGGGAAAAAATAGCGATTAAAAATTCTTCTGAGAGAAGCGTACGTCAGCAATGTTCGCCTTGGTGCAGTTAAACGTCACTCTTCTCCAGGCTTTCGGTGTTCTTAAACTCGTTAACTATTAATTGCCTTTCCCGGTATAGTTAGGGAAAGTACAAAAAACGATCATCATGGGGCTGAGACTGTTACTTCTTCTACTGTTATTACTGATGCGTTACAGCCTAACGCAGAAAGTTGATAACAGCACTAAAGTAGCGACGAGAACAAATTTGGTTAAAGAAAGTATTTTTGAAAATCCTGAGCCAAATCACGGATCAACTCGCGTCGATTTTTTAAAGGTATTTTAAATAGATTAAATGTAAAATAAACTAAAGTAAATATAAAAAAAAATTTCAGGTAAATCCCTTGCCAAAAAATGGAGTTTGCAGAAATTGCTCAACTTGCAAATGCAGGAAAAAGAAACAAAGTTTAACCGTCACGAATAATTCTATGGGCTTAAATTCTGGCAACCGAGAAGACATGGCGACACTTCTGACGAAAAAGTTCCTATCTGATCCAAGATTCAATGAAATTTTAAAATCTGAACGTGATTTGAATTTTCTAACGACATGGCTGATGAATCGCAAGCAGTCAATCGCCGGGAAGCCGGAAAAGCCAGACAGGAAGAGAAAGAAGTGTAGGAGAACGAAATTGCGCACCGTTAGTAGCAATGAACTTGCAGACAAAGTTATTATGATGAATCAGCTGAGGGAGAATGCTTTGTATTCCGTTAGAACAAAACCAAATCTGAGAAAGTACCACAAGGGTAAGACGTTGGTAGAGACGAGAGCTAAAAGACAAACACAGGAATTGTGGATAGAGAAAAATTTCACAGGGCATTACGACTCTCTCAACTTGCATGCATTCATTGTTCGAGATGAAGAAATTCCACAATGTGGAAGCACCGCCAGCAAAATCACGTGAGTAATAAGATTACAAAAAAGTATAGGCAAAGGAAATACTTGAAATTTTACAAAAACGAAAGTTAAAAAAAAAATTCAAAAGGGGTGAGAATTCATTGCGCTTCGGCCAAGAAATTTTATATCCCGTTTTACGACGCGGTGCTTCAATTAATGGACGCTCCCTAACACGAGATTCAATTCAATTAGAATTAATATATTTTTTTGTGATGACTGACTTACATATTTAAACACTTAAAAAACTGTCCTGACTTATTTTAGGAATACTCGTTACTTCATGTGCAGTGGAGTTATTTTGAACAGCAGATACATATTAACAACTGCATCGTGCGTTCACTATGCACACATTTATGAGTAAGCTTATTTTTCAAACAATAAAAATTCATAAAACTGTAAAAATAATTTTCTTAAATCTACAATTGATTACAGGCACCACATTGATGCTGTACTCTCAGTTTTAATTGGCGCAGTATCGACATCAACTTATGTTTTAAGAGTAAGAAGATACGAAATGCATCCATTATATAAACACAACGTAGAAGCAAAAGATCATGCTCTTCATAATCTTGCTATTCTCACAGTGGCATGCAAGTGAGTAGTTAATGATTTAAATTTTTAAAAATATATATATAAAAGTTAAAAACTCAAAAGTAAACTTTATTTAATAAATATTGTCAATAATTGTTCCGATTGTTATCGCATATCAGTATTCCTTCGGATGCTCTCTTTATGCCAAGATTTCCATCCAAATACGAAGATGTGGCTCACCTCTGTTGTTCAATAAGTTGTCAATTATTTACAGTTCAACAAACAGCAAACGTGAGTAAAATATGAATAAATTCAATCGAAAGAAAAAGTGTCTTATTTTATTAAATACTTTTAGTTATTTCATTAAAAATTTTCTTAGAATAGACACAAAATCCTGCTTATGGATGCAAAACACATTCCAGTAGCAGTACACGATCAAAAATCAGACGTTTATTTGAGTAGAAATCGAAGAGAAACATCTTTAGTGCAAAAAATTGAAAGAAAGGCCAAAAAATTGGCACCCCCTCCTGTCTTTTTCAATACCGAACCTGAACAAAAGAGACTAAAACCGGGTAAAAAATATTTCTTCTTGAATCATTGAATTTTATGTTTTTGCTATTATTTATAGACTATCCTATCGAATAATTCATTATCTTTTTAGTTTATAAATTTCTTTAACATCTATTTTCCAGCCTCTTCTGTTAAACGACAATCAGATAAGATTGGCACTTCAGAAAATGGTAATGGTAAGAACTCTGAAATCTAATTTAAATAAACAAAAATAGAAAAATAATATAAAAGTTTTTCAGATAATGCGGGTTTGGAATTTTTATCTCGACAGATAATGGAGGGAATGTTCAGATCAAATTTTGGAAATGAACCAACGGCTCCACCTGCTAACATATCGGGTGCAAATCAACACGCCGTTGAGCACTTTATAAAAGATATTACTGACCAAGCTATGGTACGAATAAATAAGGTTTTGCAAGACGAAGAATTGACAAATAACGCTTCAATACGCAGTGGAGGAAATGAGATGGTGGACGAAATTGCTCAAAATCTGATAGAAAGTGTTGTTTCAAATTTAAATTTGTCACAAACGCAACCCATAGACATAGTTAGCAATACTCTAGCCGACCCAAGTGCAAAATATTACAATTGCCCTCCTTTGGGGACACCAATCATCCTAAATAAGACTCTGGTAATTAAACATTTTTATACACATTTATTTAATTCAATTCTAACTGCATGAATTTAATTTATTTTTTCCAGCTAGGATTGGTGGCCTACACTTGTGACGATCTGCAAAGTTGGGTGCCATGGCAATATGTGGATATTGCCCGGAATTTAAAATGGATTAATGGTATAATTGCACGAAGGAGAAATTTTGAGACTGAACATTTCTCAAGAGCTGAAATACCTTCTGGCGTAGAAAATGGGTTCGATAGTCCTAATACTATTCATGATAGTGAAAAAGATTATAAAGATTATAATTATAAAGATGAAACAGGTGCTCAAGCCAATTACAAAATGTCATATGATTTTGATAATACTAAAGAGAGGATCAAAAAGGACCATCGCCCCTTTGGAAAAGAAATTCTACCTGTGAAGGAAAACATTTTCCCACAGAGTAGTGATTATTCAATGGTGTTAGAAAATGCATTTTCGAGTCATAATTCAATGAGTAGAATGAGTGATGAAGAGAATCCTCGAATTGCTGTTAATAAGTGTTTCTTAAATGAAGACGGCACTCTTGTTTGCCAGACTCAAGCAGTTTTGCAAGGGAATTAAATAAAAAAATATTGAGGAATATATTTTCAGAATTTAAAATATGTGGAGACTAAAGTTTAGCAAAAGAAGCCTTATATTGAAAGGCTGTAGGTAATATTGTCAAGTCAATGTCACATTTCATGTAGTCAATTAGTCGAATTATCGAGTGACGCATTTTCAGAGTGACTGAATATATATCAAGTTAGAGAGACATTAAATTATACCAAAAAAGGACAATTCTCTTTTTATTTTTATCCAGAAAATTCATTAATTTCCTTCCAGTCATCACAGTACCTATTGTCATTAAAAATGTTTAAAAGGTGATTTTTTTAAAAAAAATAGGTGAGAAATAGATGAAAATGACCCGGAATCATAATTGTACCTGCAATATTTCCCGCGCTTTGTAGCGCGCATATAATATTGCTCGTAAAGGAAATATTTCCACGACCTTTTAGTATTAAATAGTTTTATTTGAATTGTAATTGTCTCGAAGGCTTTTGTGGCACATAATGAAAATATTTTCCAGGAAAGTCTTCGTGGTTAGAAAGTCATGATAAAATGCATTTAGAGATTCCACTTTCCCTTAGCTGCCTAATATTTAAAACAGATAATAGGATAATAAGATTCGTCATTTTTCTTTTAAGAATCTAAGATTCTATCGAAAAAAACTCAAATTTTGTAAGTAAATTTCTTTACTTAAATATAAGTAAGTTTTTTAAATAAGATTTTTTCTGAATAAGAACAACTTATATTTACACAGATTAATTTTGTACTCTGTGATTTTATCATTTAAAAAAATACTTACTCAGAGGTTTCGAGGTACTGAAACACCCTGTAAATGGGTCGTCGATACATGAAGAGGTGACCCTCGACACGCTCCACCATCATCCTAAAAAGCTCTTCATTCGAAGCTACAAATCACTTTTAATAATCCACCCTTTTTTCTCCACTCATTAGTTCCTTAATTTGGACGAATCATCTCGAAAGTTCCAATTTTAAGTTAAAATGAATTAATAAAAAGTATCCAACTTTCACAATTTGCAGGACGTTTCAGTCAGTTTGATTAATTTTGTTATTTCTTCTTCCTTGTCGTCTCCGTTCGTTCTGTTATCTCCGTGGTTACTGCATTACCGGAGTGGATCGATTACTCGAACACAAGACTCAACCTCGGTTCGATAGGTCCATGAACTGATTTTCTTACCACCAACGAACACTCACAAATTCAATTTTTATATTTACCGTTTCACTTTTCTCAATTTCCGGACGAATGTTAATTATCGAGTCTGGCACTGATTATTGTACTGTTGTGAATTTTTTCAGGAAACGAGTTTTTTTCAACTAATTATAAAGTTTCAGTTGAAAGATCACAGCATTTTAATTGCTTCGTAGATACTTAAAGGCATTCTAAAAAAAAAATAATAAAATTTGGGATTAGATTATTAAGATCTTTAAAGTAAAGCTCAATTTCTGTGAATTGTCAGATTTTTTTTATTTCCTAACATTTTTTTGAAGTGCGACTGTGGAAAATGATTTAAGAGTTTTTTTGATTGCTTTAAAAAATGGGTTATCTCTTGGTTGAAATGTCGCTTTCGTAATAACTATAATGGGGTACTAATCACCCTATTAATGCGGAAAAAAAAAATTCACGTATCCTCAAGTAGCGACACTCCAGAAAGCGAGATAAGGGTCTCGTTTTCTTTTCTGTCGAGTTTAAGGTCATTGGCTCGACTTGAGAGCCTCTACCGGGTGGAGTTTTCCTCAAATTTTGCCATATTCTCGCAAACTTTCTCAAGTAGTTTCCAAACTTTAGAATTCAATACGAAGTTTTGGTTTTATTGTGAAGAGACATCTTCAAACGCGATAATTTTTTTTTAAGAATATAAACTGCACCCTTCGCCAAAAAGTTATAGCATTAACTACTGAATTTAAATGTAATTTATTTCTGACTCTAAATTTATAATAATTGAAAGTTACTTCATTGAGTCAATAAAATTTTAAAACTCTATATAGGAAATGAGTAAAAAAACACTCTACTGTATATAGAATCTAGAGAATAATCGATAAAATCAGGATACAACAGCAAAATTTCCCTAGTTGAATCTCCCTGATAAGGGTATTTATTTTATATAAAATGTAAATAAAAAAGTTGAATCACATTCACATAAATTTATTAAAATTAAATACATATCTTGATTAACCATCTACTCTAAATTCTACATGCTGGAAGAAAGATAAATGATGCAATATGTTCTAATTCAATTTAGCATATTACAACCTTTCTATAAATCCTAAGTCTCTAAAACATTTCCCTCCAAAAAAGAAAACAAAAACGTAAATTGAGTTTGACTTCCTTGACTTTGGTCAGTGTGCCACAATGACTCAGCATCTGGGGACCTGATAAAGCCTAAATTTCCCTTTCCATGGGATTCTTTACACCGTAATTTAATCGCCAGTCACTTTCTTAAAATGCTAATCTGAAACAGCTACCCAACTCTAAACTTTTGAATCACAGTCACAAATTTTACCACAAAACTTGCCACTTACTCCAGGAAGTAGAAAAGTATTAAACTATGGTTGTAGGAACGCGAATCTTCAATTGGAACTTTGAAATTTTGGGTACTTTCCAAGGCCGCGGGCGTTTATCGGAATGACCTTGGCTTGGAAGGAAGGATAAACGGCTGGAGCTAGAGGCTTGCGTCTAGACTTCGAGAGGAAAGGTTGGATCTCGGATCTCGCGTGGACGGACTGGAAGGTTCGCCGGGAAAACAAGCGCCAAGCACCTAGCAACAGCGTTGGTCAACTAGCAACCATCTACTGTCGGCATAGGGGAGCAGGCGCTGTTGGGTGCGGCAAACTGCGCCGCGACGCCCGGCGTCCTCTCACCCTCTAACCCTATATCTATCTTCTCACCCCTCGATGCGGCGCACCACCCTGAGAAATGGCAGAGCCGGCTACAACCGGCTGGATCCCAACCTGCCGCACCACTACCCCCTCTCTTGACCACTATGCGCAAAATTCTATATTCGATTCTTGTTCAAGAATTGCTTCAACCTGGCGTAAAATGGAGTTTCTTTTCATCAAAATTTCGTATTTCAATATGCAATTATTAATTACGACAATAAACTCTAGTTTATATGGAGGTTCCACCTTCTGGAGTTGTTGCGAATGAACGGGATATGGCTAGAAGAAAAAGGCGTGTCCAATAAGTGAATGAGTGTGGTTTAAAGAAAAGGGGGGCGTGGGCAACGAGTATATGGGCGTGGTTTAAAGAGAAGGGGCGTTCTGGTAGGAGTGGGCGTGGTCTAATTGAAATAGGCGTAATTTATCAATGAAATGAGAGATGGTTAAACAAAAGGAGTGTAGCCAATGAAGGGAAAAGTTGTCTTCAGTCGGAGATGCAAAAGCGGGCGTGGTTTAAAGAAAAGGGGGCGTGGGCAACGAGTGGATGGGCGTGGTTTAAAGAGAAGGGGCGTTCCAGCAGGAGTGGGCGTGGTCTAATGGAAATAGGCGTAGTTTATCAATGAAAGGAGAGATGGTTAGACAAAAGGAGTGTAGCCAATGAAGGGAAAAGTTGTCTTCAATCGGAGGTGCAAAAGCTTGATAGCCATAGAGAGATTGTATCATTTTGAACTGATGTTTTGAACTCTAAATCAATTTCAATAAGTACACGTCAGTATATTTATTTCATCGAATAGAAATAATTTTCTTCCACATCGCAATTTCAACAAGGCATGCAATGTTGCGCAGCCTTCTTATGCGTGTGTTTTGATGAATAACGTAGGTTGTTCACTGTGCAATGTGCAGGAACCTCTAGGCTTTCGTGATGCAAGGTCATGAAAGGGGTTTGGAATTGTCTTATAAAGGTGCAAAAATTGCTGGACGTTCGTTTTATAAAAAAGGGCTTGAGGGAAGAGAAGGTATAATGATGACAAGTTCCTGGGGCATTGATCGTAGATAGGATAGAGATGTGAGTTGATTGATGTCTTCTTGTGATTAATATGATTAGTGATGAAAGAGACGTCTTCTAATGTGATTGACAGTCTTTCTTCACTAGAATTAACATCAAGAATGGAAAAATAAGTTTAATTGCTCGATAAGTTTAACTGGATTTTACTATTGTACTATAATTCTTAATATTCATCTATTTCATATATGCTGGTGTATTATTTCCATAGGGGTTTTTCTGAATATAAAGACATATTGTGAAGCTGTGTTTATCGAAGAAGATTAATTAAGATAATTGGTAGATCTGCAATTTCGAGGATCCTTTACCACCAACTTTAAATCAACAAATTCCCCTGGAAGTGCTCTATCCAACTCTGGGTATTTATTCCACGCTTGACATGTATATAGTGTCTGAAATGTTTGGAGTGACCAATGGCCAGTATAGTCACGATATGGAACGAACGTTCTTCCTGTTTGCGTGCATGCCTTTCAGTGGTACGCATACGAATAACTCTCCGATCACTAACTATAAAAGAATATATGCATTCGGTTCAATGCATTAAACTTTATACAAAATTCTTTATATAGCATTAAAACAAATACTTCCAAATTTCATATATCAAACCTGCTTGACACAAATTTGCTTGCAAGACTGAAATTGGTTTATGAACTGCAACAGTTTATCTCAAACTTTCATCAATTTTCAGCTTAATTTTTCAGCGAACACGCGGAGACGAATTCGCAACGATCATGCAGAATGCAACTACTTCAGAATTAGAAACGTGCCAAGCATTCTTGAGTGACGTGGACAGAATGAAGCTCATGAAAAGTGAATCCCTCTTCCATATTCTTCACTCCTTCCTCACTAATGTTCCTCACTTGAATTCCTAATTTTTGTTGAATCGTTTCTCAAGACAGGACAAGACACAAGACAAGGTTTTCGTGTCGAGGTCGACATAACGTCCTCTCGAAAGTCTTGGTTCGTCTTCCGCGTAATTAACCACCACACTGAATAATCCTAGCTCCGAGGATCCTGGCAAACCTGTTTCTTCCATCGAAGCAAGCGAAACTGGTTCGTCCTGGATTGAAAAAGGATTGCAAATTTCCTAGATAATATAGTTTTACGAGAAAAAGATCGTCTTTTTGAAATCTATTTACTGAAATGTGAATTAATTACAAATCATGAAATTCTATAATTTATATAATCAAATTTTCCAGGATTTCAGGGTCGAATATGTTCGTTAGAAGTCAAGACGTCAACTCTGAGATATTTTCTCGAACAAATTCCTCCCTCATGGAACTTTAGCCCCCCAAGTAGAGTCTCTCGTGTGACAGGAATATTCGTTAAGATGACTAACGCAAAAACGACCAATGGTACGGGAGCTATATAACACCACCAAAAAGAACCCCATTGAATTACGACGAGCGACCCTGAGTTGGGGACTGTTTTCACTAAAAGCTTTATTACAAACAGGGTTTGTTAATGCGATACTCGGTGACACTCTCTATAATTCATCTCTAAAGAGAAACTATCATAAACCCTACGTTCATCAATCAAAACCGTTTAGAAAATAACAGTAACGTACTGCGAAATGTAATTACTAATAATAAAGTACGAAAGTTTGTCGTTTTTACGTTTTAAGTGGTTTTATCAATATTTTAAGAGATTTTCAACGATTTCGAGAGATTACAATGATTTCAATGGAACATCTATCTTCTTTCAAATAGAATCCTCAATATATCAACACTTCCAGTCATTCTCACGCCCCTTCCTTTCATTCTACCTGACTACCATTTTTAAATTTCATATGATTTTTACCCAGAAAGATCAAAATAAGTTCTCAAGATATAAGAAGAAAAAATACGTCGACACCACTTCGGCCGGACAATCTAATAAGTCGAAACACTTCTCCGAACAGATTTTCTGAAAGAAGAACTTGGGGTCTTACAATGAAGTTTCCTCCTCTTTTTTTTATATGCGGGCTTGAATGCATCACCGCGTTGATCAGCGTTGTACGAAGTGTCGTCTTCTATTCAGGACTTGGTCTCTATGTATAGGTAATAGATTACCGTTGAGCCGGATTTCTATAGGAGTCAGCCTATAACGTCGGATGTTTTATGTCGAACGTCGCGCTCCATTTCGGCTTCGCACACATGCACGAAAAGTAATATCAATCGTTGCATCTTTTTTTTTTCTTTTATTAGCATCGCGATTCTTAGGATAAATTGATAGCCTAGTTTTTCAATTTAGTTTTATTCAGATTTAAAATATACTGCTTTATTATGTAAATAAGATTTACCAAAAGTTTTGAACGTTTAAATGCATGACTTCCAGTTACTTAAAAATTTATAGGTTTAGTTTATTTTTAATACATCTTACACTTGGAAACCTTTAGAGTATGAAATTTCAAGTTTGAAAAATTAGATGACGATTTTTCTGTTGAAAAAATTAATTCCTGGGATTGTTGGTATGCTATTGGTAAAGGCTAAATAGTTGAGGTCAATGAGGTTCAAACGTCGTCTCATGCCAAACACGACACCCGACGACCCCGTAAATTTCGAGACCTAAAAGACTCATTCGTCATTTCCAATGTCGTTTTTTAAAATCTTGGTGTTATACTCTGAATGAATAAAAAAAAAAATGTAACAATTTCTATTAATTTAGATTTCACAAAGCTATATCTTTGCCAGTATATCTTCACAAAGTATATCTTTGCAGAAGTATTTCCCTCTCGTGTCACTAGCCATTAGAGATAAAACTCGAAGCAGAGACATTTAGGTGCTTGAATCAGAGAGGCGCGCTGCACTTCGTGAGACGCCCGTTTGAGATTCCTCCGTATAGAACACAAGTCTCGAGTCACTGAACTTTTCATTCGAAAAAGTTATCGCTCTTTTCAATATGGGACTCCCACCTTATTTATTTGACACTTTACGACTTTTCGAGGAACGCTTGAACGAGAAAGACTCAATTGAATTACGAATATTGCAAGAGCTCTCGACTCTGCTTCATGAGTTTCCCCAGATCCTGACACGTTAATCCTCAAAATTTAGACTTTCAATATCGAATCTCGGAAAATAAGCCAAAATTCTGATATAACAAAGCAATTTTTCCGGTTGTTTTTCATTTCCCGGATAATTCTCAGATTTCCTTAAATTCCCGCACAATAAACACCATGCTTTTCCATTAAAAAGAGACTTTCGAGAAATGCCTGATTAAGAAACGGAAATCGTCTGTCACACATATCGCAGTTCAATTTTTCACATTTATTAGAGCAAAGAGAAGTAGCAGTAGCTCTCAAAATAAGAAAAATCATTCTTATCAATATGCGTACATTGCGCCTCTACGTTATATTTGTATTAACGACATGACAAGCTCCGCTGTCCATGTCGCGTTTGCATAATTGCATATATGTGTAGTTCGATGAACTTGGCGATACTTTTGTTTGAGAACAGAACGCATAATTATCGCTCATCGACACTCTCCCTACTTCTTCTTTATTTCCTTCGAGAAAATCACACCAATTAATCAGCAACTCGATAATTTGTAGCAATTTTACTGATTGAAAAATCACTTTGAATTCTTATTACTTTATCAGTTTGATGACGTAAGACTAGGTGCAGCTGTTTGCAGTCATATTTTATCATAAGTAATTATAGCATTTTCAATCAATTATAAAGCATTATTATTTAGTGTTTTTAAATAGAAAATTTTTCTTCTCCGCCCAATAATCGTGAGTAGAGTAAAAAAGAAGATGAAAAATGGATAAAGTGTAGACAATAAATTTCTCTAGGGAATTGATAAAGGGCAAAGTGAAGAATAATGATGTGTTAATTGGGCCGAGAAAGAAACGAAAATATAGTTGGCTCGTCGACCGGATGGTGTGCATGCCGGCCCTACAGTCTATACTTAAATTGTTAAGTGCACTATGTACTTGGGCAGGTTCGCAAGTTCAAAGCCGTGGCAAACAAAAGCTTTGTTTTGCCAGTTAGAGTGTACAGAACTTGACAATGGCGCGGGAAATGAAACATAATAAGACAATACAACCGCGAGCGTTGTTCAGAATGGGTAATAAAATTCTCGGACGTTCTCGCGCCAACTTTTTACATTTACTCAAACTGTAATCACCTCTCCCTTGTTGCATTTATTATCAAAGAAAAGAGTGCCAACTTCTTCACCTCGACTAACAAATTTTATCTCATTCAAGCACAATCATGCCATTTCATTGAAAAGTACTATGCAAGTTAATAATTTGAAAATAAGTTGATGTTTTGAACCATACAAATGGGTATAGTATATCGATATAACCACATTGCGGATTTCAATGCGGTGTTTCCTGTCTGCTAGAATGCAGTGACACATGCACGTACATAAGTAGATGCACTTCTGGACACATATGCTTAAGCGGTTAGCTTGAAAAATGGAGACGTGCCATCTATTGCACCTGCACCTTCATAATTATGCAACCCGCATGTTTTGCACCTGATATTGACTACCAAATATGGCAACTCGATCCGATGCAGTTATTCGAATTAGTATAGTGACAAAGACCTCCATTTTTTCATCAATTTCTGAACACATTCAAAGTGGCCACAAGATATTCAATTTTCGAAATTCCCTGACATTTTTCTGACTTTTCTGAAGAGGAATTTAAGAAAATTTTGGTAGATTTCAGAAGAATTCAAATGTTATACTATTAAACAAACTAAAATTACTGCAATCGTGAAATCAGTCTTAGTTTTTTATTTGATGATGATTTCCAAACGAAGATGTGAAACGACATGTTCTTCAACTTTTTGGAGATTTTATTTATAGAGAAGATTTACGAGTAGCTTAAGATCAAAGCATAGCTGATGAAGAAGAACACGAAGAAGATAAAGAAGAAAAAAAGGTAGAAGTGCGATAACCCGCGATGTCAAAAACGTAACGAGGCCCTGGCAATTTCTGCACTGCCGGCTTTCGAGATTATAGCAGCTTTGCGCTAAATCCACGTTCGTCGCTATCCACAAGAGGGTTGTTACTTATTTTGCTACGGATTTAGAAATAGCAAAAGAACAAAACGAGAATGATGAGAGGCCGAAGAGTGAAGGGGTGTCGCTTAGAATTGCGAATCTTGATTATGTACATGTGGGTCATTTACGGAAATGCGCTTCTATTTCTGAAGTAAATATTTTTACTCAAGTTTTCAAGTTCTTATGATTGCTCGAATGAACCATGCAAATCGTCTTTTAGAATTAACGCTTTTCTCTATTTACAAAGCAAAGCTACTACCTCAGTAAAGATAATTTTAAAGATGTATAAAAGTGAGAGGATGACATAAGTCACCAATAGTGATTGCCAAAGTAAGCAGAAGGTCGCAGTAAAAATTCAAACGACATTTCTGTATGCAAGGACGTTTGACAATATAAGGAAAGACCCTTCAGTCCCACATGAATTTTAGGTTTTCTGTCAGCCGTGTGTCGAGATATGGAAATGCGACACAAGGAATAAAAATCAACTTTACGTGGGCACACGGACTATTGATCCATCGAGTCGTCTAAATTTGAGCACTGCGCGAAAATTCTAGATACTCTTTATTAATACTGATGCTATGTATTGATGTATCAACGGAAAATATTTCTTTCCAGATTGGTTCTCCAAACATTTAAAATAATCATTTAAAATTTGAAAAGTACCAAAGAAAATTATATTTATTCTGATTATTTTTATTTGTTTACCCTTATATTTAATCAGATTAGCGCACATTACGGGTGCGTGTGCCGATAATTTAGATCATCTAAGCAAGCACTTGAGCAAGTCAAGAATGATAGTGACTTGAGGACTCGATGATGGGTTTGACAGTGGGGTTCTTTCGTTCATTAGAAACCTCCGGAGTGTGGGTGAAGTCCGGTATGATTGACGCTTCGATTAAACGACTAGGTAGCGAGAATTCAAAACATGGCCGGATGGCACGCATACGATCATTGAATTGAAGGTTCTCAATGAAATACGAATGACTTCGATCAAGCCAACCACGACTCATAATTCTTCCAACAACCACACAAAACGGAGGAAACCGCATTTAAAAATAGATCGGCATTAAATTCCATTCCCCACGTGGCTATAGATAAGTTTTCTATCGCAAAAACCGGATGTTCTATATTTCAAGATAAAAATATTGTTTAACCCGCCAGTTATAATTGCCTAATGACTCCAATTTCTACACTAAAAACGAAATGTCTTTAAAAAAAATATTTTGTTCCATTTGCTTGAAAGAAAAATATTTAAAGCCATTAGTCCTAGAAAGCTGTATATTTTATAAATTCCTCAAATTAAAAAAAAAACAAAAATTTTAAAAGGATTCTTTAATGTCGACTCTAAAAGAAAGAAGACCTTAATTTGATATTAAATATTAGTGCCCACGTATTATGATTAGCATAATGATATAGGGATCGTGAAGGATGTGATGAATGAGGAAATAACGATTTTAATTTTAATTTAACCGAATAATGAAGTGAGCGTTTGAGTGTACAAACTTGATGAACAAAGTTCCTTAAAAAGAGGGCAATTTACATACGTTGCACGTGCAAACGTCATAAGAGACAAGTATGATGCAAAGAATGATTTTTTCTTTCGGATGATAGTTGACTTTCGGCCTTCGAGTCGAATAAGTAATGATCATCGATCATTTGCATGGACAATGGAAACAAAGGACGAAGAGGCTTCCTTTAGTCGAGTTCACTTTCATTAAGTTACAGGGGATCGGTAACTGAGCTCATAAATCAACGTCAAATTTTCATCAAATACTTCTATTATAAATGTGTATTAAGTCTGATTTCTTCATTTTAAATGACTATCTTTAAATGATAACCCTTTCTCTATAATTGAACGAGAGGAAAAGCAATACAAAATATAATAAGTTTAATTCTTATAAGTCAAGTACCTATTGTCATTAAAAAGGTGAATAGATGAAGTTTTTTGTTTGATCAAAATAGGTGAGGTGACAGAAAATTGAAACAAACTTAAACCAACAAAACGGAAATACATATTAGGAAATTTGAAAATTTGACTGGAAAGAAAAAAAAATTGACCTCCAATCCAAGTCAATAAAAAGTAGAGGTGTAAATGACCGAATTTCATACAGTTCATCGATTAACTGATGCAGGTGAATGAATTCAAACTCTTTCTCACGGTTGATGTTCATCTCTTTAGTCTGTCCATCGACCCTAGCTATCTATTTATATCACGTACTCTTCCCGTATATTCGAAAGCTGCACATAAATGTGTGTATAAATACAAGTAACACGAACGACATGTCACATAACCGCAAGGAGTGTCTAAATTAAAGAAAATTTTAAATTTAATCTTCACAGCAATCATCAGGAAAGTTTAATCGATCATTCAAGAAAGAAAAGCAGGAAAAAGAAAGATTGATTTTTCTTGTAGCTTTCAACATTTTCGAAAATTATAATGTGCTTGAAGTTCTAAACGTTCAAATGAACGAATTTTTGTATTTATTGAATGCAGTATTGAATCAATATTTAACAGTGTTAAAATACTGATTCATTTACGTTGAAAATAATTCTGTATGAAAGAAACTATAGTGACTATTTTTATTTTTCGTCAGAACAGTATTTCTGGATAAAATAGAATTGGGAAAAAGTATGTATGTCGTTCATATTTGAACGTTCAAAACTTCTGGCACATAAATTACACCTCTATCAAGACGAAAATATTGACATAAAAATGCTTCCATTTAAGATATTAAACGTAACGACATATGTATGAGCTGCGTGTAACTTTATGAAACTAATTTCGAGTTCACTATCATGAGTGAGAGAATCGGGCGTCTCTTTGATAACTGCTTCGCATGCGTGCGTATATAAAACATACTTTGTTCGAGACATAACGCACGAGAAGTGAGCATAAAGTTAAGGTAAAAATACTCTGAGTATTTTCGGAATAGCTTAAGCCACCCCATTGCACCGCGTGCCCGCGGACCAATCGTTAGCATGACTCTTTACTTCAACTTTGTACGTCATAAAAACAAATCTAAGAGGCTTAATTTTTGATCACGTGTCTGTCAATCGTCTTTAATAGTAGCTAATGGTTTATTGTTACAATCGCTGATATGCTAATATCGCAAAACAGTTAACACATACATTTTCTGTTAGAATTTGAGAAAAAAGTAAAATCAAGAGTGAAACCGTATTAACATTGATCCACGAATGAAGATAATCCTTTGGAGTGTACAATTCACAAAAATTGGCTTTGTAAAAAAAGAAATAATAAAAATAGAGCACCTTGACATGAACCGATATCATGATGACATAAATGAACATGAATATAGGTATATTCATATATATCAGGAATCAATTTTCAATATTTTTTCCATCATTGATTAAATTTCCGCGGTTGGATGACACTGCACAGTATGATACACATCACTATTAGGAGTTAGATGGGGATTTTCGAGGCCCCAGGGAAATGGAAGGAGGAAATGAAAAAGGTGAAAAGTTCAATTAGTTGAACATGAGCAGAGATGCGAGACAAGTAGGAATGATAACCGAGAATCGACTATAGATAAGAAAAGAAGCAATGAAACATAAGATTTTTTTAAAAGTTAAAGTTGTCTTCTCGTTTCGATGCGAGCGGGCTTGAAGCGAACAAGCAACTGTCTCTTAAGTTCTATGAAGCTACCGTTTCACACACGCACTTATACGCACCTCTCGATTCTTTAGTCTCTTTCTATATTCCTTTCCCTTTCTCTCTGTCTTCATCCGCCCCCACACGATAGTCTTTATCATGTTATAAAAATTAGAGATTTTTTTTATTAATTGTTATTATTTGAGAATGATAGTCAATCAGTCACTTATTCTTGAGAAAAATGGTGAAGAGGTGATTTTTTAAATAAAAACAAGTGAGAAATAGGTGACAAAAGATTTAAACAAACTGAAACCAATAAAACTGAGATATTCAAAAGTTTGGCTAGAAGCAAAAGACTTAAAAAGATTTTAAGAGACCTCAAATGATTTTTAAAAATTTCTAGGGAATAAAAGTAGATGTTTTTTAAACCTTGAAGTTTCACGCATGCTTGCCGACTCGTCCATCTGAACTAATTTTACCCTTTTACTTCGAGTGACTCTCGAGGGGTGGATTCTAGACTCTTCATGCATTAACTGTAAGTGTATATATTTGCGTAAAGAATCTGGGGCAACTTGACACGAAAGGGTCGACCAGTCAGAAAGTTCCGTTGACAAATGGGACCATTGTTATATATTCTAAAAAATCTCGTTTGGGGTTCTTTATAAAATCAGGGGTTATTTTTAATGTCTATAGAAATACCTTATGGAAGTTTAGTCATCGTCCACTTTTCAACTCACTCTTATAACTTATTCAAACCATTATTCAAGGGTCTGGAAAGTTTGAGAACTTCTCAAAATCTTCTTCAGAGAAAAATGTTGTACTGAATAAAATATTGAGAGCAAATTCATTTTTTAATCAAAGATTTTGAAATCTTAGACTACTTTTCATAATTTAATATGTAAAATACTAATAGTTGTTAATAAATTAATATTTATTACATCATTTGCATGATGTAATTAATTGTTCTTTTAGTTCTTTTCAATTCTAGAAGTGTTTTATAAGCAGAATCGTGTTGGTGCTATTAAATCCATTTAATCCGAGTACCGTAACTTAATGCATAAGGTAGGTAAGTGGGCTGACTAATTTTTGTGCGGGCACGTGAGCCAAGGCCGTTTGCATGGTAACTTTAAATCAAAGGGTGAAACTAGCACGCAGTTCTTACCTAATATCCAAATAGCACGTGGTTCATACAGAGCGTTCGTGTTTCTACTCATTACTCGCTTAAAATATTTTCTAAAATTTAAAGAAATTTGATCCAAAAGTAAAATGTTGTTACCATACTGAAGATAGTGATGTAGTGTCTGATAGAAACTTACCTGAAACAAAAAAAAAAAGAAGAATTGATTATAAGAATCAACACATTTCAGATAATAAATTTATAAAGAAACTTTTATTGTTGTTAATTAGATAAGACTTGTTTAGTTTATATAAAGCTCTGTTTGTTTATTAAGCCGGTAAATATTGTATAAACATAATATTTACCGACAATATTTACTGAGAATATTTACTGAAAATATGTTTTTCTACTGCAATAAGATTGAAAAATGAGAAGCATGACGTACTCTGCGGGAGTGAGTGGGTATGTAGAATTTACTGGTCATCAGCTGCAGTCCAGACCACACGCGTAATTTCATGAGTACTTAAAGAGAAAAAATTTACAAAAAAAAAATATATAAGAAAGCCATTTCCCTTCCCACCCACTCACTTTATTCGCGAGTGTCTCAAATAACACAAATTGTAGTTTTAAAACGGAACAAAATTATATGAAAACATTAGAAATAAAAAAAAGCATGTTATAGAAAAAAATAACATGTTTTCGTATGATGTTTCAGTACGAAAAAAACTTGTAATGTCTATTGTTATTTTTACTTGGACTAATTATTTCTGGATAAAATAGAATTAAGAAAAAATGTTTCGTTCATTTGAACGTTCAAAACTTTTGGTACGTTGATTTTACACCAGTTTCTTAATCCCTATCAGTCAAAAAGTAAATTAAGTATTCACTTTCAATATTCATGGATAGCTGCTGCTGGTGGCAAGCTTAACGACCCAAGCTCGAAATTAATCACCTCTATTTCCAAGAACTTATTAAAGGCGCGGACTAACCTTATTACCCCTAAGTGATAAGTTCCCACTTTTTATAGTCAGCAGCACGTAACAATGATAAAGAGTCAGACCAAAATTGGGCAAGAATGTCCCAAACGCCTGCAAGTAAACAACAAAGTAAAAGCTTTACTAATTTTTTTTCGTAGGAAAAAGCTTCATGAAGAAAACAAATGGACGAAAAATGTCGTCTCAAGGTATGGCTGGAAGTACCTGTGGGTACCTGATTGAAAGATGTTTTACGAGAATCGTAAACTCCTCGACAAATAATTATCATTCTCGGATTGTCATAATTCCTGCGCATTTTGAGAGTCATTATATACGTATACGATAAAAAAAAGTATGTCGGAAATGTGCCTGAGCAGTGGATCTGACATCACAATGCTATTAAGAGTTGAGTCATATATATATAAACTAAACTGACACCCACAAGGAACAAGTTGAGAGCAGTGTCGACGATGACGGCAGATAATGATGACAAAGAGTGAGAGAGCCACGTGCGAACAACACTTTACACCAATTGCGGGCTCGCCTTTCTAAAAAGGATGTTCCTGATGATTACGTCGGGAAAACGTTCAACCCGCAAAAGGGTCAAGTAAGCGACTGAACTTTGAATAACATAATGCTCATGTGGAACTTGCAATTTACCTACACAAGACTCGCCATTAAAGTATGCGTTTATTACAAGTGTGAAATGTTGATTAAAAATAAAAACTGCCCTCTCTCAGATGCAATCATCAAAAAACATAAATTACTTATTAAGCATGATTATCATCTATCTAAATTCTTTTTAAGTAAATTACTTAATGTTTTATTTTTGAAGTTGTCGTAGAGATTTGAATTTCATAATTGAATCTGAAGTATGGAGTAGATGTAATTAAGTGAGATGTAATTGAGCAATTTGTTTACAGAGGAAGAAGAAACGATGAAAATGTGATGGGATTCAAAGAATGTGATGAGGATTTTAATAAATAAAGAATGAAAATTTTCTACGATAGAATTTGCAATTTATCCAAAGCGTGACGAGTGTACCATACTTTCATGCATAATTCACTTCATCCCTAGGGCTCAGAAGCCTAACTACCACCCTGGAGACCTTTTATGATCGCAGCCACGTCAGTGACCTAAGGGTCCTTCACTGCTCCGATTATGGTTTGTTCCGACCCCACCAGACCGAGTGCACTTATTCTTAGTGCGGAAAATGCACTAGACGTTAGAAGTTACGAGTTACTTTATTATGAGATATATTTTGTAAAAGAAACACTTCCAACCTTCATTTCATTATACGGAAATATTTCTGCAAATCCCAACAAATTTCATAAAATCTCTTGATATCCTATGAAAATCCTTAAAATCCCATGAAATTCTTGTAAAATTTTCAAAAATGTCATATTGCTATTATCTTATAATGAGAGGTCAAAAGTAAATATTTATAAATGATTTTTTTCCACCCCCAAATGGGGCTGAGGGTGTCACATTTCATCTTTCATGGGAGAAGTTTTAACTATAAGTTGAACTTGAATCTCCGGTGCTTACGTTAGTAAGATGATATCAGTAATTTTACCACGGTAATTAAATTCGACTCGATAGAAGCGTTGCACCTTCAGACGATGCGGCGTGCCTTTCCGGTAGGTACATTAAAGTGCCTCGTGAGAGAGAAACACGCCTAATTATCAAACTAAACTCGTTATTATCCTGACAACTAATCACCTTATCACCCGTTCAAATCACCACAATCGATGGCAAACAACTGAATATCGATTATCAATTCAATAGCTATCGACGACGCTCCATTAATCATAAAGCATGATCTATGTATATATACTACTTATTGATCTTCAACTTCACTCAAAAGCCTGACAAACAGTTTAATGTATATCTTTAATGCTTTTAGAATTAATAAAACTATTGTGCATTAAATCAAACTTGCATTAAATCAATCTCCCGGTTATCTTTTAATTAATTTGTTTTAAATATGATGTACCAGAAGTTTTGAATGTTCAGATGCTGAACGAAATATTTTTTCCCAATTCTATTTTATCCAGAAATACTGTGCCAACGTTCAGAACTTAAATCACATTTAAATATGTAAATTTAATTTTGAAACTGTAAAGTCAAAGCGAAATATAAAATTTAAATTAAACGTAAATCTTGGTGTATAACTAAATTTAAAGTTGACATAAATTTATTCATAATATGTAATTTATATGAAAAGCACTCGTGATTACAGAATAAATTGAGAGGTGTGAACTAATTAGTGCATAGACTGAATAACTCCATTTAACGAGCTAATTCCTACCGCAGTAATAAATTCCTTATCAATCACATAATTTATCAGCGGTTATTGTTATCATAAATCACAGAGGAATGTGAATTTCTATTAGTCTCATTGAGCTAGCTGAGACTCAAATTTTCACACGTGGTGAGTTTCGAAGTGCTCCAGTGTCACTTATTATACTGAAAAGTGTTAATTGATACATTGATATTAATACTTTTGTCTGCTTCAGTGCGGAGGCCGTACCACCTCGATAATAAATCTCACGGGGAACTATTACGACGCTATAAGCTGGTTCTTGCAACTTACTTTTCTTGCTCAGTAATATTAATACAGGGTGTCTACTAAATTTTGCCCATGAAATTCCTGGACAATTTCCATATTTTTTCCGCTTATATAAGTATAAGATCCCTCTTTTAAATTCTTTTGAATTCCTTTGAATTTCTCTTGAATTCTTAATTTAAATTTTATTAACTTGGATTGGGGGCCAAGTTTTTTCCTGCTTTTAGCCAAATTTTTTAGTATCTTCATTCTCTTGATTTAAATATCAGCTTTTCACCATTTTTAACGACAATAGGTACTGTGATGTGATGACTGGAATGTGCTGTAACTATTTTTAAGCTCTCTGGTTAAATAACATTTTGTCGGAGTTTTTGCCCCAATGCTATTTTTTGCTATGGTGTAGGCACAGTGTCGGTCGTCGGTGGTAATATAATTCCTTTTCCTGGAGATAATAAGAGACTGCATTAAATTGGCTGCTCTTCCCTTGAAGACGGTCAGAGTTTGTGCCCACATAGGCGAGGTAGTTAACATCCACCTCCGTCAACTATATCATCCTCCAACCACCTTTTCTGTGTGATCTGCCGCGTCCACCACCTCCATCTCCACCCCCTTCGTTTTGCCTTCCACACATGCCTCTCTGCACCTCATGGATGGAAAAAGAGGCGAGAAATAAGGAGGCACAACAAGCCTGTCTCGTGCAGACATTCAAGCCACTTATTACATTCAGTTCTGCTCTATACGTCCTGAATGCACGGGATTTTCCTGTGCTTCTCTACACCCCATTTCCTTCATTTTCTCTTTCTATATTCTCGATTTTTTATCCTGTTAGTGTAGACCTGCGTGCATTTTTATCGCCTTAAGAAACGCCGCCTAGAATGTTTAAAGGCTCTTTTTGTTTTTCATCAAAGGAAGCAAGAGTTTTCTCTACTTGAAATTCATAAAACTCAAAACGAACGCTGATATAAGAAATTCTGTGAGAAATTCTTTGATATTTTAGGATATTTCAAAGGATTCAAAGAATTCCAAGGGATTGTAATATATTGTAAACAATTTAAAAAGATTTTAAATGATTTTAAGGAATTACTAGTGATCCTATTTCGTACAACGATAATCCAACTTCATCACAATAAAAAAAAACGAATGGAATTACATAGTAGGATTATTTTTATAATTCAACTACCTGAAATTCCTTGAAATAGTAACTCATGAAACCGACTTTCTCACAGCAAAAATAATCTCCATATGAGAACAGTTTTTGTAGTAAATTAGTAAATGAGTAGAAATAAAATCAAAAGAGTATGATATTTAACTGCGGGAATACACAGAAGATAAGATAAGAGACTATCGGAAAAGACAAACAGTGCAGTTGCAGACAATACGAACGCGTGTTGCGCTTCCGTTTGATTTGAGAGGCAGTTTCTGATAACAGGTTGTAAGATTAGTATAACCGAAAATTCATCTTTCTGCAAACAAAGCAAATTCTATCAATAATAAAATATGAATGAAACAACTACCTTGGGCAATTTTGAATTGCAAACGATTTTAACAATTTCGGTTTAAAATTTCGATGGCGAATTTATTATTTCTCGAAAAAAATTAATCACGAAATAAAGAGTATCCCCTGAGTCAAAAGCAAAAGTAATAAGAAAAATCACAGTTTTCCAAATAGCTAGCTGATTCCACAATAAAGTTGAGTTGATGAGGAGGAAGAAAACAAATCTCTCTATCGATAGATTCGTGCAATAAATTTCATTGTACGAACTCTGTGCTTCCTTGCTGCTATACTAGTGTCCAGTTTAGTTTCTGGGAGTTTAATTTACGGCTCACAGGGAATCGAGTCTTGAATTTTTGATGACTTCCTCTTCCTTTCTTCTTGTATTGTCGGAACGCTACGTCGATTAATTAAGGTGGAGGTAATCGCGTGACCGGAAGAAGTTGCGAACTACTGACGACCTCTTCTCCTACATGTAGGTGCTTCACCGCCTTCTGCGTGTAGGCTTCAAACTTTTTTCATCAGCCTTTTATAAGTATATGTTTCCCGTATTTTTCCACATACAGGGCATGAAACTGAGAGCCTTAGAAAACGAGTTAACCATCTCAACTGGAAAAAATGAAAACCTAGAAATTAAAAGCTGGTGAAAAATAAAACTGAGAAGAATGTAACTGGGAGTTTAAAGAAGGAATGTGAGCTACAAGTGGAGCAAAGGAGATTATTGAAGAATAATTTCCTCTTTTTATATTCAGATGCTTCAGGATTTTAAATTACATTCAAGATTAAGGGCGCACACTCAATTTGAAGTTTCGATCTTGGGGATTGAAGACGATTGAAATGAAGTGAGTCATTGTGTTGATCTGCGGATCAAGCGTTTAATGAAGGCAAGAGAGAAGAGTTTCGTAATTCCAGGCCAAAGCGATTTCCCACTTTTAAGGCAGCCTTAAAAGATATAAGGAACCTTTTTACAATCATCCGAAACTCGTGAGCTTCTAAAAGTTTTGAAACTGGATATTTAATAATTTCAAATAACTTTCAATTAGTTGAGTCGAAAGAATAATTTAAAAGGAAAGAGATAGACGGCACTGCGAAAGCTAAAGCTACGCCAATAAGCTTTTTTTTTTTTCATCGAATCAACTAAATTGGAGACACTGTTCTCTTTTCACTTTGCAAACGGAAGAAATGAAATTGCGAGCTAAATTTCAATTTCAGTCAGCGATCGATAAAAGTAATTAAGCATGAGTCCTTGTTTTCTTCCTCCTCGATGCGTTTCAAGAGATGTAATCCATTAGATTAGATTCACCCAGAGTAATAAAACGCTCAACGGTCCTTTCTCGGATCCTGTATAGTAATTGAACCGAAAATTTAAAGACAATCAGAGAATAATAATCTTACTAATTATAAAAAGGTTTTTATGCGTAAGATATTGATGGTCAGAAAATAATTCTAGAAGTAGATCAAGAAATTTGTTGAATATGAAAAGAAGCCTGCGATAAAATATTTTGCAAATATTTGCCGCCATAATAGAAGATAAAAAATTATCTTCACACCCTAATAATAATTCATTTAGACACACCTAAACTTTATATGAAGAATTTCATTTAAAATCTGTTCCTCTTATTTTGCATCCTATTTTATCAAATGGTCGAATCTGATGAAGGCGTTCTCGCCAAATGTCGGGTGCATGCTAACCTTGTACTAGGAATAGTTCAAAGCGTTCAAAGCAAAAGGTATGGAATTGATAATGAGAAGATATATCCGTAAAAGACACCTTAACGAGGTGCAAAACAGCAGCACAATGCACACATTAATTTATTTATGCCCATGAGCGTTGAGCGTTATTCTCAAATGTCAAGTTATTATATCGTCATTGTCAAGCCTCAAGTCCATTGAATTGTGAGAGAGCAAGAGAGTACCTATATTTTATCTTATCGCTCGATCAAAGACATTCTTAGTGGATAATGGAGGTGAAATGATTAAATATCTGAAGAACAAAACATTTCAAAAGTTCTCGCGAGCGTGAACTTCGATTTCAAACTCGAAAGAAACTTTTTATTAAATTTCTTTTAATTTAAAAACGAAATTCATCAAACTCTGATCTTTAGTGAAAATAAACTTAATTCTGCATTAATAAACTATTAAACTGTGACTGTAACTTCAGTTATGATCATTTATCTTGTTGAAGTAGAGAGTTTTAAAATAAAAGTCTAAATTATTTTTCATAGTTTTTTCAAGAATTGCATATTCTTTTGTGAGAAACTGTAACAATCCTGAGAAACGAGGTCGATTACATCTCTGCTTCTTCATGCAATTCATTCAAAATCAATCAGTGTCTTCCTCCACTCTCGACTTTTCGAACCACCCGCTACCTGCCGCAACCTGTTTAGAAGTACAAAAGAGTTCCGACTCAGGTAAAAAGGCCGAACTTCTGAGCAAGATAAAAGAAAGGTATTCCAGAGAGAAGCGAACGTAACATTTTATGTAACAGGATCCCTGTAATCGTGAAATTTCTTCCCGGCTTGACGGACAATGAGATCAAAGATGGCTTCGATCCGCTATCTTGTCAAAATTGCAAACCGCTCACGAAAAAATTTGTGAAGAAACGATAGGACGTTTCGATCAACATTGAGATTTTTCCCCTTGTGAAATTAGCATTACTTACAATAATGACAGCGACTGTGACGTCCAGGAGATTCTCTGCTCAACTGGAAAAAGGTCACAAATCTGTAGGTTCCAAGTCGGTCAATCACTGCTCTTCGAGAAAATATCTTACTCACGAGAGATCACTAACGGTTTTTCGAGATTTATCGGCTTACCAAAAGAAAATTTTGACACTTGAGAGAATAAGGGGTGAAATTCTTCTTCGAATAATGAAAAACACGGGATTTTAACTTGAAAAACGAATCCGAAACCGCACACTCGAACGATTGAGATCAGTTGTCATAAACACTGGGCGCCATTTTGGAAAGCACCTGTCAATACTGTCTTAGTGGCGCCATCTCGTGGGTCATAGAAAAGATTTAAATTTATCTTAGAAGGGTAAATATTTTACAGGTTCGCCAACTGTGTCAACCTCCTTACTCAACTGCGCATTCGTCGTACTCGGAATCTGATTGGTTGGTATTCGCGCGCAGTTTAAAATTGTTTAGCATTTTAAACTGCGCGCGAATAGCAACCAATCAGATTCCGAAGTACGATGCATGCGCAGTTGAGTAAGGGGCACGAATTGGGAACACTGCAATCTGGCCCTTTAAGCAATGCTGCCAACGATACCACTGACACCCCCATAAACGTGTCACTTCTGTCACTTTTTACAATAAAATAAAGTATCTATTATTATTTAAACAGTGATTTCTTACTTATTTTTAAATGAAACGAACTGTTCGAAAGTAAGAGTTCCAGTTTTGTATTTGATCTCTTTTGCATTTGTTACTTAAACTGCAAAAGAGTTAAACAATTATCAACATGAGTGATAACAGTGATTTGGAAGAAATTAAACAAGACAATAAATATTCAATTTTACTTCCTACTTACAATGAAATCGAAAATTTGCCGATTATTATTTGGCTTATTGTCAAATATTTGAACGAATGGTAAGTTAACATATAACCTCAAATAATTTTCCACTTTTAAATTCGCGGTATTTTCGGTATTGTATTGTTAACTATAGATATACAGATTGTCTTTTATACATAGCATACATAGTTTGCTACATTTTTTAAATAAATTTTCGTTCGAGTATAAGATATAGATATATGTATATTAAACGAGATACTTATTATATTATTATTATAGATACTTATACCAGAGCTTATTTACTTAATTTTTGAGCAAATTTCCTTCTGGTAGCAAACATTTCATAAAATTTATTTTTCATTCATTCATCTTCTCTTCAAATGACTAATAACTAATGAAATATCGTAGTGACTTTGATTTCGAAATAATTGTAATCGACGATGGTTCGCCTGATGGTACATTAGAAATGGCCCAGCAACTTCAGATGCTTTATGGAAAGGAAAAAATCGTTCTTCGACCCAGGGAAAAGAAATTGGGCCTCGGAACAGCGTATCTTCACGGAATCAAGCACGCAACTGGAAATTTTATTATAATTATGGACGCTGATTTATCACATCATGTAATTATTAAATTATTACTGAGTATGTATTGAGTAATCTAACTAAAAAAGAAGTAATTCTATTATAATGGTAACAATAAAACATTTCCAGCCAAAGTTTATTCCTCAAATGATCAAGAAGCAGCAGGAGAACGATTACGACATCGTAACCGGGACTAGATACGCTGGAGATGGTGGAGTTTACGGATGGGATTTCACGAGGAAATTAATAAGCTGCGGTGCAAACTTCTTAACCCAGTTTCTATTGAGACCAGGCGTTAGCGACCTAACCGGCAGTTTTAGGTCAGATAAAATGTATATTAAAGTATCTTCTGGAGTCTCTTAGTATTCAGTAGAATATTCAGTTCGTGCTAAAGTAATATTTTTTCTTATAGACTCTACAAAAAGGAAGTCTTGGAGAAACTCACTCAATCCTGTGTCTCTAAAGGTTACGTATTTCAAATGGAAATGATGGTTCGAGCACGGCAGTTTGGATTTACAATTGGTGAAGTACCAATTTCTTTTGTTGATCGAGTTTACGGCGAGTCAAAATTAGGAGGCTCGGAAATTTACCAATTCGCTAAAGGACTGATGTATTTATTTTTCACTTCGATTTTTTCATGAGACTGATCAGATATTCCCTGAAATTTAAAAATCGACAGCCCTCCATATGCAGCTCTCGTAACTGTATATTTTGAAGAATGTAGATGTAATTTTTAATAAAGAATTTTTATTGTGCAATGAATTTTGTTGTAGATCTTCACAGAATTATTACTGTCCTCTTCCTTTTCACTTAGAGGAACTGGTGGATGGCGCTACATGTAACGATTCGCGAGGATTCGCGCGCCACCTTACCACCCTCTGACGTGGACAGCCTCCGTTTATTGATCCATTGCTGAAATTTCAGTCTATACTATTCAATATTTTGACGCGCGCAGACGGTACTGCCCTTTTGAAAATACCTGGAAACATTTTTTTTAGATAGCCCTAAATAAAAACTGAGAGAGAGACAGAGGAGAAAAATCACGAAAGAACCCCTCTAAACTCCTCGGAAGGAAGTCGAGCCGTGCCTTGTATCTTCATGTAAAGAAGAAATCAGCTCGAGACACAACAGCTGCATTGCCAAGCCCAAAAAATATCGACCCTGGACCCAGCCTTTTTTCGAAGAATTTAAATGATGAAACCAGATCCTCATTCCATTTCTAATTATAGCATGCACAGTCCTGAATGTTCAAAATCAGAAAGTTAATTTTATTCTTCTCTTTAAAAAAAAGTTTCTGTCTTTAAACAAAATGAGCATTCCATAAATTCAAACTAACAATAAGCATTTTCCCTATTTTAATTTAAAGTCTAGATTATTTTTTTAAATCTAAAAATGAGATCTTGTGGTACAAATCTTATTGTTTTTTGTAAAATATGGAGATTATGGATACTCATCGCAATAAAGTATATTTTAGAATTGAATCTGTGATTTTAAACTGAAACTTGAAAGATTTATATTTTGCAAAATTTTCTATTTTACATTATTGATTATGAGTAAATAAAATTGTATAATTATCCAATTTTATGATAAATTTATTATCGTCCTTTAGACTGCGCATAGATCGAAGTCCCGGCATCAGTTTTGTCGCAAGCTTCGCAGTGGCTGGACGTGCAAGCTTGCAAGCTCCCATCAAAGAGCTTTCAAATGGCTGTGCCTTTCATGTTTGACATTTTCGTTCGTTTTGTCCTGTCAATTTATTATTAGTGTTTCGTTTATAGATTTCTTTAGTCCAAAATCTTTCAGCATGCCAAGAAAAATTGGATTCAACGTTGTATATGCCTCAAGTAAGCAGAAAACGAGTTCCATGTTCGATTACTTCAGAATTATCAGCATAAAAAATTTAAGTTATTTAACCTCCGCCCTCTTTATGAAAATTTAGTTTTAATTTGAAAATATTGATTTTTTAAAATAATCTGGAATTAATTATTGTAATAATTAAAATTTATTTTGTTTTATTAAATATTAAATGGAATTTTCTAATAATTTTTGTTTTAAAAGACTCAGTGGAATATTGAATGAAATAATTGTAAGGGAGTTAAATTATAATGGAAAATAAAATGCAATTAGAAATTAAAAGATTGGCAAAGTTTTCCAATTAATGAGTTCAGTGCCAGGTGGCACCGTGTGTATCTACTAAAACCTTGGCACAGAATCTGATAATTAAAATCAAAACTAGATTACTGTTGAAAAATATTTAAATTGGTTGAGAATCAAAAGAAAATTGATAATTCTATGAAAAGCACTCCACAGCTTAGGAGAAAATGTTATTCACATAAAAGCTCTGTCTATTAAAAATTTAATTAAGTGTTTTAATTCTAGAAGCAAAAGATCAATATTTTCTGTAAGAATTTCTAAAAAATTAATTTTTAACCTGATTTTGTACAATATAAAGGTGAAGAGGACAGGCATTCGTCCTTAGAATTGAATATACATGGGCCGACAGTAAGAGGTTGGCAAAGTGCAAGAAGATGCAATTATCCTCAAGAACTTGTCCTTCGTCTTCACGGGCCAACAAAATTGACCAGAATACAAGTCCTGGCTCACCAATATTTAATTCGTAAGTATTGCTATTTTTGTAAAATATAAGCAACCAAATAACAGAAATTAATTAATTTTAGCATTATTACTAAATAACACTTAATTACATCTGACTTAAATTTGAAGTAAAATAGCTTTTTGTATCTTTCAGCACAAAAATTGGAAATTTGGGCGTCGCGAGAGAACTCTTCAACTTCCTCCGATTTCACCTACTTAGGGTACATTACACTTTCTGATAATGCGTCAACAATGTATAAAAGTAGAGAACTTAAAAGCGTAGCACTTCCTGAAACGGAAGCTGTTTCCCTCAAATTTAGGCTTCACAAACCTCATTGTAATGCGCACAATATTCACGAACAGGTAAGTTGAAGCTAAAAAATTATTCGCTATAACAAAACTCTTCGATTCTTGTAAAAATTCATGAGTATTAAGAATCAAAGAAAAAGACAACAACCATCATAGTATTTATTGTCATCCCTCGTTCAGGTTGGGCTCATTGCCATTAATATTCTCGGTGAACCCTTCGACCAGGAATTTAGTGGTCAAGGAGATGCTCCCTACAATCCTCATTACACTTCCCCTTACGACGATCTGGCATTTGAAATGTATGTGGATCGAGAAGTAGCTAAAATTATAAGGCAAATGGAGTCCAAAAAGCTGCAAGCTGTTGAAGGTAAACATATTTTCAGTATTTTAGTCAGCTTTAAATATTTTACTTTGTTATTCTAAATTATTTTAAATTAAGTTCAAGTTGACATTTATTTTTATGCTTTATTCACCACAGAGGAGAGATTTGAGTACGCTTCAAAATTGAAAGTGGCTATGGAGAATTTGAGAAAAGCAGGGGAACGATTAGGAAAATACGAGCTGGAAAAAAAGTATGCGATTGCTCTCGAAGATTATGATAAGGCAAAGGCTAAGAAGGCTCAGGCACAAAAATATCGACAGCAAGTTTATGAGAGTCTCGAGGTGGAAGATTTACTGGAAGCCAATGGGGTATATTCCAATGGTTTTAGCAAATTTGAATCGTATTCTTCGCAATTATCGAAATTAATCGAAATAAAATGATAATATTATCTTTTATTTATTTAGCCATTGGAGAAGAATAATATATCGACAGCTGAAGGGAAGGAAGCAGTCGCGATAGATCTGTGTGGATCGAGTAATGTTACTACTTTAGATGATGTGTGTTCTGCACCGAAATTGTCTATTCCAGCTAATCGAGAAGGAGCTATTTCACCAACTGGACCTGCACATTCGCAACCCTTATCACCCTTGCGTCAAAAATCTCAAAGTCCAGGTGATTTATCTTTCATTAAAAATTTTACGATTGATTTTAAACGATTTTATTTCCAATTTTAAAGTCCTATTAAATAATTTTTCAGATGTCACCGAAAGTCCAACAAATGGAGTATTGGAAAGACAAAAGGACTATAAAGGTTCCCTACAAAGAAGAAAAATAAAGTCGGCAGGACCAGCTCTAAGGTCAAGTTATGAGGCTTATGAAGAACGAACAATTCCAGCTTTAAGGCAGTAAGTATAGTCATCACAGGTCCTTCTTTGAAATAACTTAAAATTCTTTTGACTTCCTTTGAATTTTGAATTTGAGTAAAACTAATTTCCACAATTTTTTTAGCTCTCACACAAATGAATTCACAAGAGAGTGTCATACAGACAGTACAGATACAAAAGTTCCATCCAAACTCAACGATAGGGAAAAGAAACAAGCAGCTTTGCCGATAACTGTCTTCGGAATGGATATGGTACTAAAACTTCCTTTAATATAAATAAACAAGAAATAAAAGTTCAAGTTTAAATAATTTGAACATTTGGTTTCTTAGGTTGAGAAGTTCTACTCCAAGCAATTTACTGATAAAGAAGAGGGATTAATGTTATTAAAACAAGAACTAAGAGCATTTGATCCTGCCACATCGAAACACTCTGCCAACAAAACGGCTAGGGCGGCGATTTTACTTTTGCACAGAGCACTTAGAGACAAAGTTTTCAGTGTCTACAGTCTAGCTGCACAACTTTTAAGAATATTTTTCTCGGAATTCGCTACCAATAGGTACGATTTGCAATCATGGTGAAAATTTCCCTGGTTAATTTAAATTTTCAAAAGAGGACGTTGGAAATTAAAACCAGACAATATATAAACTAATTGATATTTTTCAGGGTCTCCTCAACTGAAATCGCCCGAAGTGTGGATAGATTACTTCCTGAACTCCTCACAAAATCTGGAGATACAACACCCAGAATTCATAATATGGCAGTTCACACTATCTTGAGTATGGCTGATTGTCAATGTGTGAGAGATTTACACATAATACCAGTTCATTTGACGAGAACAGTGAGTAGCAGCACACACCAAAGATTGGCATTAAGCAGGCTTGAAATGGTCGAACAACTAATCCTAAATCACGGAATTTCAACGGACAAGCAAAGGTGACACAAATAAGTACCATTTTTACAAAATGAGCTTCTAACGGCGACTGAATTACAGTTAAATAATATATACATTTAAAAGCCTTTCTAATTTTGAATTTTGAATTTCATATCAGTTTTCGAATAGGAGTGACGATTTCCAATCCGAAAGCTCTTGAATTATCTAATTTCTAAAATTCACTTCTATCAAATTTCGCCATTAGAGGACCATAAAGATTCCTAGCACAGAAACTACGATAAGAAATAAAATCTATACACTTTGTTATGGAGATTTGGACCTCTCTTGTCAAATTTGTAGCCAGTATTCTTCGCTAGTGTCCTTTCTAAATTTGACTCTACAATAGAATGAAGAAATATTATTATTCTATTGTAAGAAAGAAAAGCCTTTTATGGAAAAATACAGTGTTTGCTACCAAAACGACTTGGGTGGTCCCGTCTCGAAAATCTTTGAATTCCAAAATACATGTACTCTGATAAGACATTGTAATTTTTGCAGTGGTTTAACATGCCGAACATTGTCGGAACTGGGTTCCTCAGGCTTGCATCATCCCGCAGAAGCTGTCAGAAAAGTTTCCGAAAGAATATTAATCCTGGTCTACAAAGTGAATCCTAGATTAGTTCGAAAACAGCTTCCACCAGACGATGATATCACGAGGAGAAATTTATTATATCGACAATTATTTCATGAATTCGATCGAATAGATTTGCAGGTAAAGAACTTTCTATTATCCTTTAATCTTTATTAGAAATACATACTTAAATTCAATTCTAAATTCTTTAGAGGAAAAAAGAAATGGAAGCTAATAATCAAAGATCTACGACGACACCTACGAGGACAAGGTCGATAGATAATAATGTAGCTAGTTTAACTAAATCTCCTCCAAGAGCTAGTCCTCCAGTTAGCACCGGAAGTTCTACAAGTGTAACATCACCTTCTGACAACAGTGCAGACCACAAGGGTGACAAGTCGGTATCTCAATTTTATTTTACTATTAAAAATAATTTTTTAAATTTAAATTAATAATTTTTGAATCCTGTGTTAAGATCTGTAATGACTGAAAATATTAAAATTTTTCAGAATGTGTATCTTCTGCTTATCAAAAGGCCAAGTTTACTCTGAGGAAGGATTAAATATTCATTACTGGCGAAGTTGCCCGATGTTAACAAAGTGCGAGGCATGTAAACAAGTTGTGGAAATCTCTCACCTCAATTCTCATTTGTTATGTGAGTAATTTTAATGTTTAAAAATTCGAAAACGTACTTTCGGTTTCAAATAAAAATACTTTTATTCGTTTATTTTTAGACGAATGTGACTTAAGAAGCAACTACGTTAAATGTGAGACGTGTAAACAGCCTGTAAATGAGAAAATGTTCGCAGAACATACAAAAGACGAAAAATGCACGAGTATGTAATTTGTCCTAGAAATCTAAAAAATAAGTAACAAAATAACAAAAAATTTGATTCTTTTAGAACCAGTTGAAGGCTACAGCAGGTGTCCTCTTTGCCGTGGATTGGTAAATCAAAATAAGTGGAGAGACCACTTAATGGGTGATCATCCCTGCACAAGCAACCCGCGAACAAAAATTAACAAATCTTGTACGTTTTCAAACCATAAAACCCCTGGAAAATATTCTCAATCAATTATCATTAATTTGTCTTTTTATTTTCAGGCACAAAATCGCCCTCAAACGCGCAAAATCTTAGTGGAAAGTTAACGTCCCCAACGGGACGGGATTACTAGTAGTGAATGAATTTTAGTCTTGCATGAAAAGTCTAGTCAATTTTGATATTTTTTTTTTATTTTGATAATTTATGTATTTGTTATTGCTAGTCCAATGTTTTTGAGAATATTTTTATGTACGTTTTAACTTTTTATAGTAAAACCCGTCCTCTTGAGTAACAATAGCAATTATTAGATAGTAGGTGCTAAAAGCGAAACAATCTGTTGAATCGATTACGAATGAAATTTAACGAATTTCAGGATTAAATCCTTCACTTTAGAAGAGGATTTAAATTCAGAAAAGTGCGAATATAAAAATTTTGCTTCAGGGTAACAAGAAGATTCGACTTTATCTAAAGTCGAAAAGCCAAAATGTAGGAGGGAGTGAGATTTTATGGATTGCTACATTTATCGTCAGTCTTTTTAGAATTCATACGATATTCCTCTCAATCCGGCCACATTTACTAAACCGCATCCATTATCTTGAAGATATTCGTCGACACTGACAGCGAACAATAACTTGCAAGGGTACTTTACGCTCAAATGTTATAAAGTAAATTATGTAATTTCATACAACCATTGTTTGATAGAAAAATTGACTATTAAAATACTACTTAACTCTCTATAAACAAATCTTTTAATTCCCCTCTTAAGTATTTTAGTTACTTAGGTATTGTAAAAATTATTTCATTCATTCAATGGTAATTCAATTTTATTGAACCTTCATTCTTTAAGTAAATTTCAGAAACGTTTTGAAATTAATAATAAAAAAAAACAAAGACTGACTGTACCTTAATTTCCGAAAAATGGAACTTCATTTCGTAAGTATTACGTAGCTACACTGTTGTTCTTTGAATCTTCATTCTCACTTTCTGATTTTATGGAACCACTTTCAGTAATTCCGTCTTCATTTTTGACTACTACTCCGGTGTCTCCGATTTCTTCTCCAGTATCTTCTTCTTCCGCGCCTACTTTAGCGGCCACTGCGTGCCTGTTTACTTCGAATTTATTTTTTTCTAATAACAGAAATAAGAATATGGTCAAGAATTTGAAAAAAATCTCAAAATCTTGTGAAATTTATAAAGTTATCTTTATTTATAAAGAAATTTATAAAGTAAAACAGGAATTCAAAACGTCATATTGATCGTAAACTATATAAATAAAATTATAAACTCACCAAATTTAGAGCAATCAGCTCCTAGAAGTCGCAAGTAATGAATAGCGTCATGAGTTTGAACATAAGCCCTTAAAGACATCGTTCCTCTCCATCCTACCATCTCAAATTTAAGAGGGTAAGGATTATCAGATTCTTCTTCCTCATACAATAGTATACAACTTCCCTGTGCTGTAAAAATAATCAATTTTATTACAACTGCTTATATATATATATTTTTTAAGTATTTCTAATTACCAAAGTCCTTAACACGATCCTGGGTCTGTTGACTAAGTTTGATAATCTCGGGTGGAGTATGATGATCATCATTCTGCAGCAACATTACAAGATCTTCTTTCAAAATCTTCACTTTCCTCGTTTCACCAACATAATGAAAAATACTTCGCATTCCTTCCTGAGCGAGTCTGAATGCACAACGCATATTCTTGTTATCACAGCGGACAAAAGTTTTCACTCCCGTATTGATCATCTTCACTTTGTTTTCGTTGGACAAAACAATATCACGAATAGCAGAAGAAGTGAAGTAAATGTTCTTTTTCTTGCCTTCGTGGCACCTTACGAGCAAACACTTCGGATCCAAATCGCTCGAAATGTCGTAGAATTGTCTAAAAATAATACGACATAAAGTTGAAGGTTTCAGGATAGGAAATAGAGATCTACCGATCAATTGAGGGACGAAACTCACTTAATAGAAGACCACACATCTTCACTCTCGTCCTTAAAAAATACAAAGGGATCCTCCCGATAACCCCCAAGTCTTTTCCTCTTCCTTTGAGGACCCCAAGGCTTTTTATCATCGTTCAAAGCCCTTTTTCTATCGGTCTCGTTCTTCTCTTCTGGCACTTCTTGTACTTCTGGTATTTTATCGATACTTGCCTCAGTTTTGATGTCTTCCATCTCAGTCTTCTCGGTGGTTTGACTTCCGGAATCTGAATTGGTTTCCCAGGGCAGAAGCTTCACCTTTTCGAGAACTGCTACAAAGAATCCACCAGTATCTTGATGATGTGGTAATATCCTCATGCTAGTGATAAAATTTATTTCAGATTTTGCTCTCTTTTTGTTGGTAGAATTTTGATAAAAGAATTTAAAAAATGTACCATCGTTCTAAGTGGAACTTTTCAAGATCTTCGGGCTTCGGAGGAAACATCTTTGGTCGAATTTGCGTCTGCCACTGCTCAGGAACTTCCTCCCAGGTTTGGTAGAATTGTAAATTCTTCGAAGCTGGTTGCCAACTGGTTACTCCTGTTGTAAAATTAGGATCCAATATTTAAATATAAATGTTTTCAATACTATTAGAAAATATTCAGAAATATTTATTGTTAATATTAAACAAACCAGGGTTGCATTTTAATCCAGGTAAGAGATCTCGGCCGTCAACTAAATGAACAGAATCTCCAGTTTCTACCAACAGTCTGTGAAGAACGGCTTCGTTTTCGAGAGGGTTTAAAGAACATGTTGAGTACACCATTCGTCCTCCTACGTTCAGCATTTCCAGTCCTCTCTTTGCTATCCTGAACTGAATACTGGAAAAATTTATAAATTTTAAATTACAGACGTAATTTAAAAAAATATATACTTTAAATTTGAATTTATATCTACCCGTGGAGATTGTTGCCGTTCGCGGGACTCCATTTGCACCAGATATCCGGATTCTTTCTCATTGTACCGTCTCCACTGCAAGGAACATCTGCTAAAATCCTATCAAATCTAAAAAATTTTAGAAATAAATATTAGCTCTCGTGGAAAGACATTTTTTTGAGGGGATAATTGGAATAAAATTGAAGGATTATACTAACTTCAAAGTTCCTTTCGAACCATCAGAATTAGTAATAGTAAAGTTTGGCATCACTGACGAATCGTGGTTCGTAATAAGAATATTTGGACTATTTAATCGCTTGGCTTGATGAACCAACATATAACATCTGTTATTATCCAAATCATTCGCTATAACAAACCCCTCTACGAAAAGAGCGAAAATTGATTATACTGTGAAAATTGTAATGTCTTTAATATTAAATATCAAATAATCTAAATTACCCGGAAGAGTTTCCTTTTCATCAGCGTGTATCATTTCGATTAATTGCGCAGTCTTTGAACCTGGAGCTGCACACATATCTAAAACCTTTAACAAAACCTTCTTACTTTTCTAGAAAAGCATACCAATTTCGTAATACTTAGGAATTCCTACTACTGTTTTATTTTTTTAAATTAGATAAAATAAAGTTATAACATTTATATTAACCTTGTGCCATGGCTTAACGTCAAGTACCAGTGGTGGAATCATACTAACTACTTCTTGTCTGCTGATACTTCCACTACTTGTTTCAGCTATTAAAAAATTGTGTAACCTGAAATAAGCTTCAGACCTTCGGATGTCTTTCCTTGTAAGTTGCAATTGCCAAGCCAATCCCTCAGGATAAAAAGGTAAAGAATGCGGCTTCATTTTCTCTACCTTCTCAACCTCTTCTTGACCCTCCTCTAATTTCGAGTTTAAAATCTCCTCAAAGAAATCACCCTTGATGATTTCGAGTAAAGCTTTAGCCTCTGATTTCGAGCCAGTAATTCTAAAGGCAACGGGGAGATTTTCCCTCATCATGTTGATAAACGCATCCCATTCTGCTTCAGGGACTATTTTTTGCATTTTATAGTAATCTTCGAAATCTTTATTCTCCCTAACGATGTCGGCATAACATCTCTGGGGTTTTTTATCCCATTCATCTTTATTCTAGAAAAATAGAATGTTTTTAGCTTAAAATGAAGTAAAAACTTTAAGGAAGCGATTCTTAAATTTAATTTGAAGCAAAATTATTCAAGTTAGCAACAATTTAACTAACATAAGTATATGTTTATTTAATAGGTCTTTTTTTACCAAGACAAGTTTCGTAATTATAAAGATTTTTGTTAATTGCTGTGGTTGCTATTGTTGCTATGCAAAAGTAGAACATAACACGGTTGAGGTTAGGTGACTTTCATATATAAAAAAAAAACTCAGAATCATCAGAATAGAGACAGTATTAGGAAATAAAATATTTTAAATAAGTAGTTTTTAAGTATTTATGGTTATATTTCTCTAAAATATAAATAAATTCGAATTTTGTTGTTGTGCTCCAAAAAGAACATAACCTTTACATTAACCGAATTCATAAACATTTTGTTATAAAAATCTTACTTCTTTCTTCTCGCGTCTTTTTTCTGCGAAGTTCTTTTTTGGCCTATATTTTCGACCCTTTCCCATATTTTTATTTTGTTAGTTAATTGTTTATTTAACGACACGTGTTTAATTGTAAAATGCAAGACAATTGTTTCACTTATGTCAATATTTATTATTCTTTTCATTTCGAGAGGGGAGCAGTACCCCTTGATGCCCCCCCAGGCTACTTTTCGACGGCCCTGAGACTGCTCACTGACTTTCCGTT
>CAJFCP010000074.1:380576-424003 GCA_904066005.1 Synergus itoensis | reverse complement strand
CCATTGGCTGAAATTTGAATCGCGCGCCAAATTTTGACCAATGGCAGCACATATTGGCTTTTCGCTAGAGAAATACTGCCATTGGTCAAAATTTGGCGCGCGATTCAAATTTCAGCCAATGGCAGAATTTCTTGAACGGAAAGTCAGTGAGCAGTCTCAGGGCCGTCGATAAAGTAGCCTGGGGGGCATAAAGGGGCTCCTCCCTCGAAATGAAAAATAAAAAATATTTCATACAAGAACGATGGATAGTCGGCTTTAAAACCGCTGGTAGTTTATTTAATTTGTGCTCTTACAAGAACTTGTGTTAATAAACTCCATTTCAACACAAAATGTCTGGATTCACATTTTCCGCGGCCAAATTCTTCGGAAAATTGCTCTGAATTTACAATTAAAAACAAAAAAAAGGGTAACATAATTGACATGGACACTTTAGTTTCATGTTGATTTAGGAAATTTTAGATAGGAATAAGGATTAATATAAAAAAATTTTATATATTATAATAAAACAGTTTTAATTGGTTTTAAATATAAATGTATATACGAAGATATAATTAAAATATATATTACCTAGTCTTTTTTAAAGGTATTTTTTTAATAAGATTATCTAAATCTTGATCCGCATCATCATCCGAAATATGATCGGAATCACTGCTTTCATCCTTGGATTCTTCTGAAAACAGATAATGATTGCAAGGGTTCATTATGATTGCTGTCAATTTTTTAATCGGATATAAATAACTTATTTTATTTACAATTTCTATGTAAATTTTAAGTAAGCCATTTTACTTATACTTGTTTGCCTGTAATTTCTGTAGTCAAGAAATGAGTAATTCATTATAATAAAGATTCAACTGAGGTCAATACAGCCTATAATAAAGTATAATAGCTTGCATTAACTCCTTTATATTATAATTAATAATTATATCTTTTATCATAGAGTACATATGGTACATGTTATTACAACAGAGAAGAAATTTTACCAATTGGGGCAGTTTTTCTTTCTTCTTCGACAAGCTTCGTCAGGAAAGAATTTAAATCCTGTTGCGTGATTTCCACACTTTTCCGAATTTTTTCTAGATCGTTTTTTCCATTTTCATTTCCAACTACTTCATGAATTAAATTATCTCCTTGAAATACTTGAACTAATACTGGAATGTTCATTTTTGGTTTTTTGCATTCTTTGTTAGTGACCTATTAAAAATAAATTATTTAGTATTACGCTAAATGCAATGTATCAGAAGTTTCCAACGTTTAAATGAACGAAATATTTTTTCTCAATTCCATTTTATCCAGAAATATTGTTCCAACTAAAAATAACAATAAACATTATAAGTTTCTTTCATATACAGAATTATTTGCAATACAAATGAATCAATATTTTAAAACTGTTCCTAGTATAAAATACAATCAATATAAAAATTAGTTCATTTGAACATTCAGAACTCTTCAGGCAAATAATTACAAATAAAATGTTTAGTGTAATAAGATTATAATAAAGGGAAACTATTAAAGTGACTTTAGACCCGCATGTAAACAAAAATTTTAAGGTTAGGTCTACGTATTATATTATGCGTATTATATTCTCTTTTAGATTGTTTATTATTATTTTAAACAATCCAGTTTTGATTTTTTTTAACTTACCGAATTAGTTTCCATTATTTCCAGTAAAAAAAACAGTTGTTTACACACTGTAGGCGTTAAAGACTCAAAGCTGGAAAAGTTATGATGGTGTGTGTCAGTGTGTGTCGCCAGTTGCCAGTCGCCAATCAAAACAATTCTCCGCAGATTTTTCAGCTGTTTCCGGTTGATAGGAGGAAGAGGAAAACGAAAGAAAAGGACAGTAAGGTTGAGAAAGGGGTTAGGGGTATTTGTTTTGAGCGTTTTGGAGAAGAAGATTTTTAAGAAAGTTAAATGATCCCTGAATCCGGATTTCAATCTTACAATAATTATCTTTCTTCGAAAATAATTTTGATTAACTTCAATATGGTGTGCGTAACAATATCTGTAGAAAGTTGAATGCAGTTTTGTAAAATTTCGTCAGAAAAAAAGGCCAAAAGTGAAGAAAAGTTTGGTTAGGATGAACGGAATAAACTCCTGTCAACAATTAATCTCGTCTTCAGTCTCTAGAGTTTCCCAATTGGAGCAAATCATTCTTGATGAAAGCAATGATGTCGAAGTTAAGTCGGAACCTGTAAGTTTTTTTCATTATATATAAAAATTCATAGAAGAAAACAAGGATGTAATTTATTTGATTTCTATAACGAAATTATTTAGGATTTTATGCATAAAAAGTACCTGTAGTTTCTGAAAGTTATTCTAATTCACATAATTTTTTATAATGTTTGAAGATTCCTTTGGAAGGTGACGAGTACGAGGATGATGATGAAGAAAACAATGAAGAAAACTCTCTTCTGAAAGAAATACTCAGGGAACTTAGGTAAGATATGAATTTATTTCAAAGGACTACTCAAAGTATGATTTAACTAAAAAAAGGTCTCCGCCTTCTGACACTTTTATCGAAACTGATATGTTTATTTTAGAAAAATAAATCAACGATTGGATAATGTTGAGTCTATTTTACTTGGTCAAGGTCCTCACCTGGATAGTACTCCAACAAAACCATCGATTCTGCCAATGGATACTGTAGAACAAGTCGCGGCTTTTGATAAAATAGATGATGAAACAAAGAATGCTGTCGTAAGTTTGATTTATCATAGACTAGATTCATTTTAAATCAGGCAGACTACTTACAGTAGCCACAGTATGTGTTGGGGTCGTAATAATTATGTTGTTTTTCAGTGATAACATTGACTTCAAATTTTGTTTGTTTGTTCAGTACTTTATGAAAGAACAGTTTTTTTACCAATATGAACAATTACTGCAATATTATACGTTTTTTCCTTAATACTTTATTGAAATTTCAAACTGCTATTTAGTAGTTATAGGCGAGTGGCGCTGTTGTCGTTACATAAAAGGCAAAAAATAGTTACTATTGGAAAAAATTATTGAAAACAAATGTGAAGTAACTAGAGCGTTCTTTGTATTTATTAAACTTATCTTTGTTTACAATTTTAATTGCAGGTGACATATCTGGGATATCTTGGAGGCTCTAACATAAGGGAGTCTGCTAGTCTCTGCATCAAGGAGACGCTTTCTGGCGAATGCGTCTCCCAATTCACCTGGCTTGGAAGAAACACTGGTCGCAATCCTATCTGTACACCCCTTTATAATACAAAATTAGCTGCTGTTATACTCGGTAGATTTTGATATTTTATTTTTCTTCACTAATGTTGAACTGTATCAGTTTTTGAAAGGTACGAGTTCGGACGAGAATTGATGTAGAAAGCTCATGATTCAAAGATCTCGACTGCTTTAGACCAGATATTTAAATATTAAATTTAAAATTCTAGTTACAGAATGAGATTGACTAATGTCACGCCTGGGGCGTGACATTAGTCATTTTATTTATTCTCCTTTAATTATTCATTTTGCAAAGTTGATAATTTGCTACACTTATTACTATATATTTTTATTCTATAATCTAAAATTCAAAACATTTTTCATTGATTATTTTTCTTTTTTCAGAGGCAGTATCGTCAAACAGACATTATCCAGCACCAACGAAAACGGAATTCGCTTCTCACATGAAGGAAGCTCTGCGTGTAGCGAAACAAAGAACCCGGAATCAACTTCTTAGTAAAAAGCGACGCACCACTGATGACGAGGAAGACTCCTAATTAGACTTCTTTTTCACTAATCCTAACAGATTATCTTAAGATTTTTTTACAACTAAGAACAAAACATTCACGTAAGCATTCACGAACTCTATTTTACAAAAATGGTCACTATAGTATTTAATAACATATTCCGAAAGAATTTTCCTCTATATTGAGTAAATAGGTGGAATACATATATGGCTAAAATCACTTTTTCCATATGCTTTTAATTTGGAGTTTAGATAAACCGAGGTCCTCGGAAATGCATTAGCGATTATTGTGTTTTATTCTATATAGAATAATATAATAATTTGTGAAAAGTATTATGACAAAAACTGATATCGCGATTTTTATTTTTTGTTTGCTAATTTTGAATGTCCTTGCAAACATTATTAAGTCTTACAATTAGACTTACTTTAAATCCTATTTATATTTGTTTTATGAAAGGCAGCAGACATCTTTATATTTATGTACGCAAGATTTTTTAAAACTCGGCGTAAATGGTGAACCTGTGACCTTTGATCTCAAAGATAAGTAAATTAGAAGTTTTATCAGTGGATTTATCTTCTCTTTTGAAAATTAGTTCATTGAATAATCACCGGAAGTCGCCAATTTTGAGGTCACAAGAGATACTTCTTTTTGTATTGTCAATTAAATGTTAATAACTTTTGGATGCAAAATTTATATTATACAATTGTTGTATAAACGGCGCTTATATAAAAGCAAAATATCTAATTATTCTAGTTCGTATCAGGTATGTATCAATGATATATTGATAGCAGTTATAAAAATTATTTTAAAACTACATTTAGTTCCTAAATTATCGAAACTGTATAAATATTTTTAGATGTACGTGATTTGAGAAATAAATGGATGTAATTTTTACCTCATCTTATCTTCCTGATTACGATTTCATAAAGATATCATCCTCCAGGATTCAAGAATTGAGAGGCGCTGGTGTCGTTTCGATAAATTTTTCCAAACCGGAAGTTGAAGCGATGGTGGCGCCCTCTGAGGGTCATACACGTCATACGAGGTTAGAGAAAAGCCAACACCGCTTATAGCACGCAGCAGCAAGCAACATTGATGTGCATAAGAGTTAAACTTTGATTCGAAAAGGATTTGAGATTTTGAGGTAATATAAATCAAATTTTGTAGATTTTAAAGAACTTATGTTGATACTTAAGGAGACACTCGTTATATTTAAGTGCATTAGATATACTTGGTGTTCGAATTATGAAAATTATGCTTACGAGGAAGTTTGGACAAATTTGGAGTAGGAATGCTTACTGCTATAGGTAAAAGCTTTATTATAAATTTCAGCAGAAGCAGAACAAACAAAGAATACCATAGAATTGTATTCGAGGAAAAAACTTTGGTTGGTAAGTTCAAATTGTATTCTTACTTTGTTATTATGTTTACATTGTTTCGTTGACAATGATAATAACTTTTGTTCATTTTTTGCAGGAGTGAAGTTTTTTTTTTGGAAATTCTGGAAGAATGTAATACCGGTCTCCTTTCCTGAGATTTCTTCCCCGATGATTGCTTTTCTTGTTTAAAATGGTGGGTAGAAATTTCGTTTTTAAACTGGGGAGATTGTAAACGGAAGGATCTTTTTTAGAATGCATTTCTCTGAGACCTCGTTTTGTTTTGAAGACCTGTAATTGATTTTTGTATTTGCGAGACATGGCGTTCGTTTTCTTTTGTTACTTTGATGGTTTAATTGTTTAAATTTAAGTTTTACTGAATGCTAGTATGTATAAATTTGCTGAAAAGTATTTTTGTCGCTTTCCAAATGACACACTACAGAATGTAATGAATATTAAATTGTGTTGCTGTACATTGATTGTGTATGAAAAGACTGCAATTGCTTCAGTAATACAATCATGTTTATTTGATCTTGGATGCAAATTTTAACCTCAAAATTTAATTCTCAATTTTACTCAACAATTATTAGAAATAAATATATTTTCCCTCTATAGACGCATTCTGTATTTAATTAGAAATGTGCCTATAGAGCAAAAACAAATATTTACTCTCAATACTTTTTGCGTAAAAAAATAATTCGAAATTAATGTAAAAATTTAATCTTTTTATTTAATTTGAAAAGTATTAAAATTACAGATTTTTTCGATCTATATCCATAATTCTATTTTGGTTATCATATTGAAAATCTGATTTATAGTTATTTGTACTTATTTTTTATTTTCATTTGTGTAAAAAGAATACAGTAAAAATAATTTGCTTTGTTATATAAATTGTATTTTTATTGGTGAAATTATGGATTTCATTTATCTATTTTTGAGTTTTTTCTTATTAGGACTGGGCTACGAGAAATAGACCAATTGCACCAAAGCCTTTATCTAATAATGCAGAAAACGATCCTCCCATCCAAAAGAAAAAGGATAAGCAACTTCATAGTTTCGTTCCTACACTGAGAAAGAGTACTAGAGGAGGACATCTTTTGGGCCCTACTTATTATAATTCTATGAAAGAGGCTGTTTTCGAAATACCATGCAAACCTTTTGCGCCTCAGGATATTCCAGAATCTTTGAAGCAACTAGATTCAGTTTCGCAAGACATGCATGTTTGTAACCACTGCAAAGATTGGTGAGTTTGATTCACAATATTTTAATATGTCGTTTCTTCACAAAGCAAATTTAAAAAAAATGTAAAGAATTTTAAGAGATTGTAAATGATTTTAAAAAACTTATAGACATGAAATCTAATGTAAAGCCAGGTTCTTTTAAAAACGTAGCCTATTTAGTTTAGTGTCTGATCTTATAAATTAAAAATGGACCATCAAAACTAATTCTGTTTCAGTTTTCGTTTTGCAAGTTCCTTAGAAGAGCATACCGCTCGTCGCAGTTGGGTTTTAGGCTACTGGTGTCAGCACTGTTTCCAAGTAATGTGCGTGCACGTACCAAAGGGCAAAACAATGTGCAGCATTTGCATCTCAGCCCAGTCTTGTAAACGGGCTTATCTTCGAACAAAGGGCATGAAAAAAGGTCAACGAGCAGCCGTCATAAGGCTGTTTCATAACCAGTGTCAATTCTTTGCCCACTTGAAATACCACAACTTAACAAGCGTGGAGATCAGCGATTTAATGTTGATGCCAATTCCTTCTTATGTGAAAAAGGAAGACCACCAAAAGTTCGATAAAGCATGTAAAGCCCTCATGGAATATTGTTTTGTAAATCGTATTCATGCTATGGAATTCCTGAGACAGAAAAAAGCCGAGGGCTATTGGTGGGATCCACCTTCCATGGCATCTAATTTGGATGTACCCGAACTTTTAGATCTCGCTAAGATTATTAACACTTTCAATGATACTGATCTATCCGAAAGGACTGATGATCCGTCAGATAAAAACACCTCAGCTAATAATAACAGTCCAGTTAATAGAAATATTCCAGCTAATACAAGTAAATCAACAAATACAAATATCTCAGCAAATACAAATAGCCCAGCAAATAAAAAGAGTCCAGCTCTTAATCAAAATAATTTCAACGAAGTCACTACACCTGTGAACAGAACAAGTTCAGGTGCTAATAAAAACACTCCAGCTATTAATAAAAGTAGAACGACCAATAATAAAAGTGTAGCAAGTGTAGCAAGTAATCAAAGTAGCTCAACTTCTATGAACAACAATCTCTCAGTGACTTATTATCATTCTCCATATCGACCTCCAGCTGACATTGCTTTCGTCGATTGTGGTCCAACTCCCTCCATGCGTGAATCCATTTCCTCTAAATGGTCTCCTGTAAATATTGCACCAAAATCAAGAAATGAGGCAAATATCTTAACAAAAAATAAAAATCTCCATAGCCTCCTGAGCGGTCAATTTTCCCAAATTACAAAGCAGACCTCCGAAAATTCAAAGAACTTGCCCACCACTTCAATTTCGACATCAATCGCTAGCAGTTCCTCAAATAAAATTTACACCATGAGCACTTCGAACGTAACCACCAGCACAGGACCGAAAATATCAGTTAAAAAATTCGCCAGCGATCCGGCAACGAATTGGGGAAAAGTGGAAGAGAAATCAGATAAACCTAACAATCAATCGCAACCATCCAACACGAAAATTCTGACCGTTCACAGTGAAAAATGCCTTGATCTTTCCTCTATCATCAGCCAACTTCCGCCAGATGTTATGAACAGTAAGAAGATTGTCTTTATCGAGCAGAACTCAAATTCCCAGTATCAGAAAAACGCCCCGGGGAAGGAAAGGACTATTCAAATCCCTTCTCCTACTCTCTCTGCAAATTGTATCAAAGTTGTTCCTCAAAGAAGATTAGTTTCTAAAAATAGAGACAAAAAGAAACCCATTCCGATTTTACCAGCTGGAGCTCTACCCGAATTGACCCAGATTACTCAGCCAGGCTTTAATAAAGTCGTGAAACCTAACACCCCTATAGCATCTATGAATTCCATGAATTCTCTAAAACCTCCACCGTCAAATTTTACAGTGGCAGGAAATCAGACTCTCATGAAACCCCTAGAAAATAAAATTTCTTCCTCGAATGTCATCTATTACCATTCTGGGAAAAAGTACGTCATAAAACAGTCAAATACTGCAAAATTACCCTCGGGGCCTTCAAACAGCATCTTGAAAATTCCAAGTAAAGGTTCTAAACCCGTTAGTTACACTCTTAAGACTGTTCCGTCAACGAATATAATCGCAAATCCCTTAAGTGTCATTCCAAGCTCCGTTTCTCCTTTAACTCCATCGCCTTCGTCTTCGGAACTATCAAGCAGCTCAAGTTGTGATACCCAGACGAAACAAGCTACAAATTCGAAAAATGGATTCGAGAAGAATTTGTCACCCCAAACATCCAAATTTGACTTGAAGAATTTATCCTTTAACGAGCAGAAATTTCTTTTTATAAAACAAGATTCAAACGGAGACTCTTATTTGCGTATGGCGAAGAATGCAGCAACTGTTAAAAATACGAAGAAAAATGTGACTAATTATAGACAAGCTATGTTGGATAGCTTGCCCCATCTTAGTAGCGAACAAATTCAACAGAAGATTGTCCATGTGAAGAAACTTGGTGAAGAGTATTCGAATATCATGAAAGTCACACATGATAAAATAATTCTTGAACAGAAACGATTGATCAGTTCTCTGGAAGACTCTATTGAGCAGGCGAAGCTTCTGAACATCATCGAAGATGCAGAAAATAACAAATCAAGGCAGATTATTGCTGAATTTTCTGCTATGGAAGGTTGGGAAAATCAGGGAGGATTGCAGCAGTGTTCTTTCTGTGAAAAACTAAAGAAGCCGAACAACTATCTTCCAGGTTTTTCGAAATTATCTGCGAATGAGTCTCAATACTGTCAGTGTTACAATTACCATTGCAGTGTATGCAATACTTTCCAAGGAAATTTATCTAGATTCACATCACATATTAATTATCACAAAAAGACGAGTCCTCATACATGTTCCGAATGTTTGAGGAGGTTCACAAGTTTTGATCTTTTAGATAAGCATACTTGGATTAACTGCTTCCATCCTTTGGTGAAGAATTGGATGCTGAGTTGCAAAATTTGCGGGATTGGCGGACTGACTACATTTGAATCCCTGATTAGACACTTTTTAATCATGCATGCTGAAATAGGTTTTGCCTGTCCTGATTGCAACATGGTTTTCTTTTCCAAGTATGAGAGTAGAGATCATCAGGTGAAACATCAAATTTGTGATCAACAGAAAAAGGCAAAAGATAATCAAAAGAACCAGTATAATTCTGAGAAAGTGTCTGAACCAGTAGAATTCATCATCTGTAAAGTGGGAAGGTGCATCGTTTCTAAAGAGAATTTCAAAAATCATTTGATTGATCACGTAGGAGTTGAAGAGCAAATTTTTTACAAATGTCCCCTCTGCCCTTTTTCGAAATGTGAAGGCAATGGTGTGAGGGAAATTTTCAGAGATCATTTGTTTTCGACCCACAGTCATATTCTTCCAAAGTACACACATTTCAAGATTTTGAATGAAGTCCAACAACTTTTGAAGACAAAAAGCAATAGTGAGGAAGTTCTTCCGTTGATAGTAAATACAAGAACGATTGCCCAGGAAGCTTTCGAGAAAGGAACTCAAGAAGAAGAATCTACGGATGATAATTCTGCAATACCGATGATTGTTGATGTCAGGTCCGAAGCTGCTGATTTCAATTCTGCAAAAGATACTGGTTTAATGCCGAAAATTCTCGAGGTTAAATCTATCGCTGATGATTCTTTGCTGAAGGATTCTGATTCGGTAAAGAAAAGTTTCAGTGCTGTGATTGAAATCTCTGTTTCTCCAGATAATATTTCTAGCATGGAAGTCACTAATGAAAAAGTTGATGAGAAAGGTGTGAGTGAGAATCCTGAAGAAGAAAAGATTCTTGTCGAGAAGGAAGATGTTGAAGAAAAGTTTACAGTTAAAAGAGATGCTGTAATTAGTGAAAATTCTGCTGAAAATCTAAAAGAAAATACCACAGAGGAAAATCAATTTTCGACCCCTGCAAGTGCTTTGGAGGATTTGAAAGCCAAGATGAGTAGAACTTTTAAAACGCTAGCGAAGAAAATGGAAGCGACGACAATGACCTTACAAGAATGTTCGAAGACGTTACCAAAGTTGAAAACTTTACCAGAGGTTCCGCAAATTCCTAAAGATAAGTTAAGTATGGAAGTAGTTGAAAGTGAGAATGAAGATGAAAATAAAAATGAAAGTGTAAGAAGACTAGATGAAAATCTGAGTACAAATATAATTCAACTTCCTCCACTTGCTAGAATCCCTCAGCATCTTCTCAACAATCAAATGAAAAAAACGAGAAAACGAAAACGACGAGAGAAGATTGCTTTTAACGGTCCTTTAAATTATGACGAGCCAGTCGTCGAGTTTAAATGCCATGTTTGTAATAAAATGATAAATTCTTCTTGGCATATTCTGAATTCTCATTTTAATAATTGTCACCAAGATGAGTATACGGTTTCCAAGCTGAATCCTCAGCTTCTAAAGATTACTTCTGATTATATTGAAGGTGGATACAAGGAAGTTTTGATCAAGAAGTATAAATGTGAGTCAAGTCCAAGAAAAAAGAGGAGACGGACTCGTTTTGCGACGAAAATTTCAGAGAAAGTTACTTCGAATCAGTCGGCTGGAATTTGTGTAACGACTGAGAGTGTGGAAGATGATGATGGAACGTTTAAATGTAAGAAGTGCGATTTGAGATTTTCTGAAATAGGAGATTTGAGGGAACATATTGCCAAGAGTCATAGGATTAAAGGAAGATATTTGGTGTGTTTGGAGTGTGGGGAGAATTTTGTTGTAGCTCCGAGTCTTCAGATGCATTTAAAGGCTTTCCATGCGATTGAAGATCCTCTAACGTATTTGCTGCAGAACACTGCATTTGCACCAGAAAATTTGGAAGATACGGAGGAAGAAGAGGAGGAGGTGACAACTGAAGCTAATCAGTGTTACGTTTGTATGGCTGTTTTTGAAGATAAGGCTGCGGTCGACAAACATCTGAGGGTTCATGGTATGGCTTTCCTTCATCGGAAGAGAATAGAGGCAAAAAAAAATTTGAATAGTCCAGAGAAGAAATTCAAAGCAGCAGTGCCAAGACAAGAAGAAGCTAAGAATGATGATGCAGATATAAAATCTGAGAAGCTTCAAGAAGAAGATAAAGTGAAAATGATCGAATCATCACTAGCGGATTCACAAAAGAGTGAGGTAAATTAATATGTAAATTCTGTAGTATAATACTGCTAAATTTTTTAAAGCAAATTTTCTAACGCTGTTATTTTTATGATTTTTCCAGATGGCTCTCAACATAAATTAACATGTACAGGGGACGATCAAAACTCTCAAAGATAAAATTAATTTGTTGATTTCAAGATTCTTAGAAGGTTATTATGTAGCGTATTTTTTAAAATATAGAAATACTGTTACATTTTTGTTTTTTGTAGCTTCCTATTATTTAATACATACGAAGTTATTGCTTTTAATTTCAATTGATATCGTCTTAAAAATTCTAAGTTAAATCAGATTATATATCAACATTTGAAAATGTTACAGTTAAATATGATTCAAGTTTTTACAAATTGATTTGACTATTAATTAAAATTTATTTTTATTTTATTTGCATTATTTTTTTAGATAATACTTCGTTAATATGCAAATAACCGGAAAAGTAGTCATTACATGAATTTTGAAGATCTGATGCGAGAGTATCCTTTTTTTGACTGAATTTGTGATAGGTCATTATTTTGTTAAGAGAATGCAGAAAAATGAGGTTTATTTTTGTACTGCGTTCTCAAATAATTTAGTTAGTTGTTGATATAAAAAAAACCTTGCATTAAAAAAGGTTTTAAGGTAACTGTCCTAATTGTCGGAATAAACAGTTCTGGTACTGGTATGAAGATTAAATAAATATCATCGCTTTTTAAATGATAAATAAATTATTTGAGCTCTTCATCAAAACGAAAATTACAACAGTTACCTTATCCGTGATTATGAATTGTAAAATTTTTACAGTGAAAAACCTGTTTGTTTTCAATTAATTGCTACATATTTTTTTTTAATTTTATCCTACCATGTGAAAAGTTAGATTTAGTTTTTTAAGTAAGACCAAGAATATTTTACCATGAAAATATCTTGCGTAAACTGTAAAAATATACAGAACGTGTAATAGCATGCCGTGAATACACACAACTTTTATTCATCTTAGGCTATTTTTCATAATTGAATTGAAAATTATTGTATATATATATAAAATATTGACAGTGCTAATAAAATAAGTCGCTATTAAAAAAACTTGTATTAAACTTACCTTCTTCTTAATTTCTTCCTAATATTCTAATATATTTAATATTATATTAAAAAATAGAAAATAAGAATAGATATTTAGAAAAGTTCAAGTTTTATTAAACACACTTCGAGCAAGAAGATTAGAATCAGCGAAAATTCATTTTTCTTTATTTTCTGACACAGTAAGTGTCAATATTGAAAACTAAAGAAAAATAATAATTTTTTTAAGAATGGAATTTGATTCCACAAATTGAAATATCTTCTGTTTCTAGATTTTAGTCGCTATTAATAGAAACGATGATATTGCTTAAATAATTATTATATACACGTTTTTATATTATATCTTAAGTATTACTTCACAGAGAAACTTGTTTTTTATTTGCTACGCAGAGACTTAGAAGATAAATGATTGAAGACAAAGACATTGAAGTAGGAAATAAATTATATAATTTTTCATTCACCCGCAAAAATAATTATTATACTGACTACAATTCCAGTTGGAGAAATTCTAAGACTAACATAAAAATTTTAGTCACTGACTTTTCTTTCAACCTGTCCATATATGTAAAGTAACGATATTAATATTGAGCCACACGGATTCATTTTGACACAAACATAGAAATAAAAAAAAAGAAATATTAAAGTTACCTGCTACATGAAATTCTTGCTGCTGAATATAAATTTATGATTTTAGGTGGCTCACTATAGACGTCGTTACTTTATATTTTTTTAAATTTATATACATATTTATATGATGCAAGAGCATAAAAATATGGATATTTGATTTATATTCTGTACTACAAGGAACAAAGTTTTTTTTAAAGTTCTTGAATTTTTTATGCATGTCAATTCAGTGCAGGTACTAGAGACTGGAATATATTGAACACTTTGTCTTTTGTTTTTGGATCCATAGAAGTATTTCAAGGATGATCCAGTCTTCCTGGAAAAATTTACTATTCTAATAACAAAGGAGGAAGAGTGTAAATTTTGACCCATTTAATTTAAGATATAAATTATTTAAGTAGGAATATGAAATTGCAGACAATATCTAGTTACAGTTAGACAGAATCTAATTTAAATAAATAAATCAATTGAATTAGCAAAAAATCTTGTACTTACTTAGTATTACATATTTAACTGTGTATCTAAAATTACATCTGGCTGTAAATTTGAAAAACGATGAAACTTAGAGTTATATCATTCGAATCTGTGGACCGTTCAAACTTTATTCATTCATACATCTTTGAAATTTTTTTTAATTTAGACCGAATTGAAATCTAATGAGTCAGAAGGTACATAATTTAGATTTTAGATTCTAAAACCTTTCATTCATTACCTGCACCTCTCTTTCTCTCTCTTTCTCTCTCTCTTTATATATTATGAAAATATTACAATTTACAGGACATAGTGAACAATCAGTGGCTTTATATGAGCCCCTTGGTCCCTCGGAATCCTCCAAGTACATTAAATAGTCTCCAGTTTCAGATCATCCAGAAATATTTCTATGGGACTGATTTTTGGCACGTTGACTAAGAAACATACTTATTAAGATTATACAACTGTGGGTCCTTGTTCCTCGGAAGAAGAAACTTCACTCTCAGCAACCTCCACAGTCTCACAAATAGGTCTGTTCAAATTAGTGATCAAGACCCTAGGACTCTGTGACCTTAGACATTCTTCATTAGGAACACTCAGTTCACTTTCTTGAGCAGAGACCTCCACAACAGATCCATTGGTATTATTAAGTTCTGCAATAACGTTGGATATTCTCAGAGCAGTAGGTGAAGAAAAAGTCGTGGAAGTTGTCCTCGTGATTTTCGGTTCAGAATCCATGGGACTAGCAACTTCAGAAGTATGGTTTTCTCTGAAGAGCTTCCTGAGGTCGCTGCCAAGTCTTCCATCATCAGGACTGACGTTGGAATCTGCTGGAATTGTTAAGGTAAGAGCTAAAGCTTGATAATCTGGTGGTCGTCTTCCTCTAGGAGTGTTGCCTAATTCACTCAGAGGAATTCCAAATTCTTGAGTGGCCCAGACGTCGCAGTTTGGACTGCAGGAACCACGAGGAGTTGTAACTTTTGGCTTCCAAGCATCTTCCATCGAGTGCCAGCGATGAGGTCTTGATGTTCCACCAACTGATAAGGGAGAAATTGTTCCTAGGCTGTTTGCAGGTACTATCCGATGTGGAAATCGAGGAGAACCACGGATCTTTTCTCGGGATGACGTCTGACTCGTGCTGGCTTCTGCAAAAAATTTCAGTTTTATTGAAGATTTCAGGTATAGAAATATTTCTTTGGTTTTACTCATTCTTTCGATTTAAAATTGTTTAGAATCCTCTGCATTTTTGTATCAATAGATAGTTGCTAGTCATTACTAAAATTATTTAAGTTAATACTCAAGTGCCTCGGAAGGTTGATTATTTTTTATTTTGGATAGACGTCTCTGATGAAGTGTAATCGATTATTGATAAACTTACGGTGTGGAAGGGTGAAATTGACCCTAGGCTCGCTGCTCTCTTTGCGGCGAAGCCCGAGGCTGAGTCGACGATCTTCTTCGCTTGTAATGCTAATTATTGGTCCTGAACCACATCGGGGATGAGGAGAGCGAGTGCCCTGGGCGTTCACTTGGTAAGTCGAAGAAGCCTTCGTCCCTGGCACTAAACCAGCTATGTAGCCCATATGAACTCTTAACGCTGATGCAACACCTAGAAACATACCCTAATTTCAATATACTGTCAACCTAGTAGCTTAGTGGCTAAAACAAGAGATGAGTTTCTAGAAACAAGAGACTGAAGGCCACATAGCTACACTAACTTGGCTTAATTATCTATTTATAAAATTACAGATTACTCTGTTTTAAAAATGTAAATTTTAATAATAATTGGAAGTGAATCTCTTTTCAGTGAAATAAAATTACCAGTAAAAGATGCAGTGGACGCTTTTCTGCTGGATGGACGGCTTCCAAATAGGCTTATTAACCGTTGTAAGACTCCTAAGCGAGTTGGTCCTTCGGTCTCTCTCCGCTGATGAAGTTTGTAAATATCGGCCAAGCTTCTCCTGGGACCACCTGGTTCCAGATCTGGCTGACTGCTAAACGCTACAGTTCCTCGTCGCATTCCTATATTCATCAGGAGTAATTTTCGTAACCGAATCGTGTCATTAGCAGGCACGATATTTTCAGAGTAGGTCAGAACAAGAGGCTAAGCTATTTTTTCTACGGAAAAGAAATTATTGACTGACAATTATTAATAATTGATGTGAATCAAATCAATAATTGAATTAATTAAATTAGAAAATCAGACAAATGTTTGTTTATTAAAAATTGTCTCCTGAACTTCATCATCAAAGTAGAAAAATATGATAAGTCAATCTCAAATGAGCAAAAATTTCTTTCCGTTTGATTGTGCAGTTACAATAATTTTTTGAAATCAAAGTGTCACCCTATTTACACGTGGCTTATAGCAATGCTGATTATCATTTAGCAAACGTGCATTTTAGATTTAGAAAATTTTCAATATTTTGCGTCCCCAACTTTATCTTCATAGTAAAATTTTACATTAAAACAATGTCAGTGACATTCATAAAGTTAGAAAAATATTGAAAATTTTTTATATAAAACTAAATAAACAATGTGCATATTCGGGGTTTATGAAATATTTTATAGGGAGATTTAGAATTAGGCTAATCAGTAACTCTGCAAATTTTTGGATTGATTAGTTTTTTTACGCTGGGAAAAATTAATTTGAACTCTACAGATATTTCCAAAAATTTTACAAGTCACAATGTCTATATCGAACGCCCTTGTGCAATTTGAAATTTGTGTACTTGGAATCCTATCTTGAAATTGAAAATTGTTTTGTAGCGTCTAATCCCTTAAAGCGCTAGGGTACTAATTACGTTTGAGAACCCAGATTATTTTCCTTGATTTCTGAGATTTGATCATTTAATAGTTGAATGAACATTCTGCGAAACGGGAAATCAGGGCGTAATAATCTTATCAGGAAGTTCTAATGAAGTAATTTAGTTTTGCTTGATCCAAGGCAGCTTCTGTTAGTCTTGAAGGGATTAACAGTTGGGATTTCCCTTACATGCACTTTCGCAAGTACTATACGTAACAGAGTGTCTCTTGCAAGAGTCACGATTAATATTAGTTGCGGGTTGAACAGTCGAGTGTTTGATACACCTCGCACAAGGAAAGATAAAAGCTAATATTGTTAGGTGAAATATATTGTTTCTACTCTAACAAACTCTAAAACCGTATCGGAATCGATTGTTTGAAAAAGACCTTGAAAATTTTAAGAAGGAATTCCTGGTCATTATAACAGGTTTATTCAGTTTTAAAAAAATGATGTGTTCATTCTTTCACTTTCGTTTTTAAGTACTCTTTTGAAAAAATATTATAGGAAAATCATTATAGGCCTATAATGATTTTCCTATATTTTTTCGTATAGTCATGAGGAAATGATAGGACACTAAATATAGTAATAAATATTATAAAAATATTGATTTTCCTATAATTTCAGAATTTTAAAATTATAATTATAAAAACATATTTAACATAGAAATTGAAAAGTATTGGAGGTAACAATTTTCCAACCAATCGATTCTTCAACAAGACTTGTGAGATCTGATCTAAGCAAAGAATTTAATTAAGTTCAATTTGCAGGCAAGCGCGTGCAATAGAGGAAATTATGTCACCTTTTTGTGATACCTAAATGATGGGAACGTGAAGCGAAAAGAGCGTTAATCAAATTTCCTTTTATATTTTTACACAGTAAAAAAGAAACCTTAAAATTGTTGCACCTTAAAAACTTATATTATATATCAGTAAAAAATTTTTGGAATTTAATAGGTTCAATATCTGAATTTCCGAATTTAATCATACGTTTACCTAAATTCAGATGGAAGGGTGACAAATGTCAGGGAAGTTAAGAAAGTCAGGAAAATGTCAGTGAAAGGCGAGTAGCCTTCAGGAAAAATAAAAAATAATAAAGTAAAATTTTTAATGATTTTAGGGTATTTTAATGTTTCTCATGGAATTCAAACAAATTTCAAGAGATATTTTTAGACTCTAGAAATTATTTTTAGAGATTTTGACGCATTTTTAATACTTTTCTGTCAGGGAAATAGAAAAGTTGTATCTTGTAGCCACCTTGGATAAATACTTTACTTAATTTAAGTTCATCTCTCTTAAGAAGTAACAATCTTAAGGTTTCTTTTTTTACTGTAAATTTTATAAGAAGTCATCGTACAATTAAAGAAGAATTAAAACAAGAGAAAGAATACCTAAATCCGTTGATAACTTTTATAATATTGAAATATTAAATTTCAAAAATTCTGAAAAAAGTTGCACAATGGGTAGACGTAGACGTTTAAGATTTGACGCACTTGTACGATGACCTTAAAAAGCAAAAGAATTAAAATTTTTTTACCGGAAGAATTGGCTGATGGCCAACTGGCTCTTGGAATTACTGGGGGTAGTACACTAAGTAGCAGAAGTGGTAGACCACCACTTATGCTAGGATTCCTTTGTGGAATTGAGGCACTGGAGGACGCCTGTGACGGATCAACAGGCTCCTGGCCTAATTGTTTCTCCAATCTGGCTAATTCCAATTCTAGCTGAGCCATCTCACGACGGTACACTCGATTTTGCACTTCCACCCGATACTGCAATTCTCTAAAAGGAAAGAGAATTTTTTTAATTTATAAAGGGCAAATCATTTTAATTTTCAAAATTGCAAACAAAGATCTTCAGTGTGTCTCCAAGTACATACGCTCATCTTATTATAATGTGATATTACATTGTAATATGACATTATTATTCATTTGACACTATATGTACTCGTATTTCTAATTTTGAAGTGAAATCCTTTTAGAAACTTTAAGAATGTAGCGTTATTTCGCATTTAATAAATTCCAGTTCTGAAACAATATACGTATTTACAGACATACTTATACGTATGAGAAAGATAAATTTATAGAGCTACAGTGGCTGTATTAATAACTTCCACCTTGTTCGTCCCCAACTAAAAGTTTCCTGGGTCTAGAAAATCAGTTTGTAAGCGGAGGAAACTTGAGAGGAATATTCCTTATTTATATTTCTTGCAGGGACTTTTGCATTTGCCTATCTTTAGAAAAAGGATTTATACATATAATTGTATATAAAATATTTAAATATAAATACTTCGGTTATTCTTACCTTTTTTATGACATATTCATTAATATTAAAAACCTTCAATATAGAAGTCCATATTTTTCAGAATTCGCTAGTCTAGAAAAAAATGCTTTTCCTTAAAATCAGTAGTATAGGTCAGTGTAGGGTTAGACGATGGAATCGTAGTAGTGAAGATACATGTTTAATCTTGTTATTTATATACCTTCTATCATCTGTGACGAATCTTCTCGTATTGCATTCTATCTTCAATCCCAAACTTTGAACCACAGGATCAGCTCTCTCTCCGGATAAAATATTAGCTAGTTGTGGTAGAAATAGTAGCGCTAGGGTGGCTGTTGTCGATGCCAAAATCAAGGCAGTGATCGTGACGAAGGCTAATGTCGCTTGATCGGACATCAGGTTCGCTAAAACCACTACAATGCCGGAAGTGATCACCACCGAGTAAACGCTCATCCCAATATATTGCGAGTCGTTCAAAGCTGGGATTTTCACGTGCCTGAAAAAAATTCATTTTATGAAAAAAGACTCAAGATCCTATATATAAAAGCATATATAAAAACTTATACGTGATTTTTAAGAAAAAAGAAATTTCAAAAATGTATATAACATATAAAATCCTATATATGATCCTTTATAAACAATATAGGAATTTTTAGTAGAATATATAAAATATATTCACTGGAGAAATATGATGAAATATCAAGCTAAGCAATGGATTAAAATTAGTTTCAAAGTAAAAGCTTCAATATCAGAATTCTTAAAATCAAGTGGTTTTAAGATTCAAAATGTGGGAAACAATTCGAATTGTTATTTTCTCATAAAAATGATCGAAAACCATTCAAATGGGACTCATGATGGAGGTAATTAAAAATAAAATATCAACTAACTGAAACTTTCTAATTTTGTTATGGAACCTAAAATGAATTTCTCTTACCTAGTTTCCCAAGCCATATAGACACCAACAACTAGAAGTAGACCTTTGTAGACATAAAGAGCGCCTAGCCATCCATTGGTGTGTTGAGATCGGCAGACTTCCACCTGCAAAGGGGTAATTTGCCATGCTCATTAAGATTAATTGCCGCCAAGTTATCTTAGAGTTATTTCTCAGCTTTCGGGGACAAGTGTTGACTGCAGAATGGTTTATTAAAATTCTGTCAGGGATGAAAATAATCTTAGCGTAATTCTAAACAAAATCTGTCAACTACTTCTTTTCATTTTTCAATTTTTTACTAGATTTTAATTACAACCTTATCACCTTTCATTCCCAGAAAAAAAAATATAGGCTAACTAGGAAAAAAATGTCTCTGCAAAATGTGACCCTTTTGAATGGTTTTTGACATCAAAGGTTCCTCAGTTACATTTTTCACCTGACACACATTTTTGATGTCAACATATTAAACTATTTACTATACACTCTTCTAGCTGTATACTTTCTGGAAAATTAAAAAAAATCCCTCTTGAAAAAGGCAATGAAGAAGTTAACTCACTTGAGGTTGATAAACGACTCCTCTATCCTGGGGATTAATCTCGAGAGTGAGGTTTCGAAGATGCCGTTGCATTGGATCTAAAGTGACCCACAGAGTAACCACAAGTCCATCAATTAAGAGTAATATGCAAATTAAACTGATGAGCTGAGTGTCCTGAAGCAGCTGCAAGGAATATATTTAAATTTAATTAAATAAAATTTATTAATAAATTCAATAAAATATATCAATATGAAATTCAATTTCTGAAAACCTAATTACCAAATTTGTAATTACTATATTAATTCCAGTTTGAATCAGTTTGCCCAAAGGGGATGTATTTAGCACTCAGTTATAGATTATAATCTATAGAACAGTCGCCAGGTGTCTCATTCATTAAATTTAATCACATGGAACCATGATAATTTTTTAATGCCATACTATAATATACATTATGAAATTATTTAACCGAAATTCAATATTTCTTCGAATATCGACTGAAATGCATCTTGTTAGTGATTCTAATTAAATTTTTTTATTCTAAGCCCTCTCATATTTCTGAGAGCTTTCATCTTTATTTGATTAATTATTTTACCTTTTGCCTTGTTGATGAAATATTCTATAGGTTTTATTTTTATTTGAGTTTGAGAATTACATTTTAATTAGAGTTGTTACTAGAATTTCCATTTTTGTAATTTAATGAAATCTTTTCATTTTTTTATTAATTTTTTTTTCTTTCATTTCTTCCAATTATTTGCAGTCTAGATAGACCTTGAGCCACAGGTCTGAACTTGTTAAATTTTTTAATTAGTGGTGAACTGAAAGGACATTTTTAAACTAAATAATTGAATGCGCTTTTAGGTTTAATTGTCTTGTATTTTAATTGATTTAATACCTTATTTTTCACGACACCACTTCTACTCCTGGTGAAGATTCGATGCACCCTGTAGGTTTTGGTGAACATGGAACCAAAGGCTAGAGAGAATCCTGCTGATAGCAGGTATACTCTTGCCTGGAAGAAATAAGTTCAAAGAGTTCCTGGCTTGGAATGGTGATTCGAGATAGAAATCTATGAGGATACTAACTGTACAGACGACGGGAAAATAACCATCACTGTCCGGTAGAGTCGCGTGATCAAGACCAAGTAGAACGACCGCTCCGTAAACCAAGCCACATCCTACTGCAGCCATATTGTTCAATCTAGGACTTGAGAGTTTTATACTCCTGTTGAGACAGAAGATAAGAGACCATATTGATTCCAAGTGGATTTAATGAAATTCTCTTATAGCGACTTAAAACTTTCTTGGATAAGACTTTATCTTTTGCCATTTCGTTTGCCTTTCAAGATTCTTAAAGTAAAATATACTCAGGGTGTCTACTAAATGGGAAAATCGGAAAAAGCAGGAAATCTATTGGGTTCAATAGATTTCAATATATTTCTCTCGAAATATTTTCAAATCTTTGACAATCTTCAACGTATTTTACCTTCGCTTTCATTAAAAAAAGGTTTCAAATTTAAAATGGGATAAAACCCGGGAATTGTGTGGGCGAAAATTAATATGAACATCCTGCACATGATAGTGATCAAAATTGTGGAAAAATTTACTTTCCGAGACAATAATTTGATCTTAAGGAGCCTAATTTACATTTAGAGAGTCTCGTGAATGCTTCATGATGTTTTTTTTCTCCTTTGTTCTTTACTAGATCCTTCACTAAATTCACTTTTAAATAGAAGATGATGTTAAATCGATAAGGCTAATTTTCTTACTCCCCAAAAGAAGTAACTCCTGCATAAAATAAATCTTCGTCTAAATTTTTAAAATGCCTTTAAAATGCTTTTAATGCTTCAAAAATGCGGAATTATGATGTTTCATGAGATTTTGTAATGCAAGCAATTATAACTTTAGTTTGTTCGTTCTCTTTCCCTCATGTTCTCTCAACGTTCTATTTAACTTTAATTAAACATCCTCTTCAAAAGCTTCTTTCCTTTTTGTTAACTTCTATTTTGTGCAATAAAAAGTTATACATTTAATACTTACTTGTGTTTACGAAAATGTAGATTAAACGCCAAAAAGGCAAGAGCGAGTGTAACTCCCACACTTGAGAGACACGTAACAACGAGAAAGGCTGCTGGTGCCACAGTCACAACCCTCAAGCTAATGAAATTAACCATTATGAATTCTCGAGAAAATGTACTTTGGGAAAATTGGTTTATTATTCTACATCTTTCAAGAAAAATCAAAAAACCTATAGAATAATGTTTAAATTACGAAAACTAGATGCTAGAGCATTTAAAAAATGTGTTCTCTTAATAATGATTTGATCCGCAAAAGTGGATCAGTTTGATTTAAATTTGATAATCAAAGTGATCTGCAATTATTTAATATATAGATTGTTATGTGTAATGTTTCTTCCAGACGAAAATTTCTGAATAGTAAGCAGGATATTGCGGCTTTTTTAATGTACGAAAATTTTAGCATTATTTGATTGAAATTGGAAAACAAGTTTGCAGTGAAAATCCCATACCGGAAAACTCTTCGGGCTGCTGGCGGATGTCCGCCTGGCCATCGTGTGATTGCACACCCCGGGCAGTTCATTATTAGTTGACTGTCGTCAGGTGTAAATATGGCTATCCTTCGCTGATCGTGACCTGAAAGTGAAAAAGACTGATCGATTTGTATCATAACTTTGAAACCGTATATTACATTTTTCATTAAACAATTCTGAATTTGTATCATAATTTCGAAAATGTAATTACATTTCTAAATTAAATAATTCTAAGATTTATATAATGTATATAACAGAATGTAGTGAATGCATTTCCATTCAAAGAAACTAAACTGCTTATACTGAATAGGATTTTTAAATACGTCTCGAGTTTTATGAAAGTCCTCTCTCTCCATTTTATTGCTTCCTCAGCATTTCTAATTCCTCTGTGATGTAAAATACACCTCGAATTTCGATGACTGGAATGAAAATTTGCTTTGAAAGGACTCAATAAATCGAGTGGATTTGTGCAATCCTTTTCGAGAAATACAACCTTCATTTAGTCGCTTTTCTCACTTCTTGTTCCCTTTTAGAAGTTATTCGTATACATGGACGTTTAATTTAAAAACTTCTCTGGTGTCAGACTAGTCTTCTAGGTGAGAGATAATTGATTTTACTTCGCACAGCTTCCCTACTAATTCCCATATGACACTGTGAAAGAGAACTGTCATGAAGTTGAAACTTTAATTCCGGGCTATCGATCAGTTGCAAATCCTTTTTTAACGGGGTTTACTGGTTTACTCTGCCTTTCTCCCTCTTGGAGAAAATAGGGAAGGACTCGGATTTCCAGAAAAAAGTGGGGATTTGGGAACGCATCTCCCCGACTGGCTTTTAAATTTTGCATAGATTTGATACCTTGGCTTTTTTTATTTTCCCTTGGAGTTCTGCGTATTAGTTTGCGTATTAGTTACAGGGTGGCTACAAAATTCAGTTTTTCACAATTTCCTCGACACATTATAACCGTTAAAAAATACAAGAATTCAAATATGACCAAAAAGTTAAATGGCAGGAAAGAAATGTAGACTTTGAGTTTATTTCCGTTAGTTATTTTCAAGAAAAGCAGTAAATTTTCCGAAACCTCCCTCTAAATACGTAACGCTGGAGGCAGCATCTTTAATACCTTCATTCTACGTCATACTTGAAATAGGTGTTTCTTTGAGAACAAATTTTATTCATCTTGATATCAATATTTAGATTGCAGTTTGTAAGCATAAATTTATATTTATGACAAAATCTGTAGAATCTAGGTTCTTGATGTTTGAGTCAATCTAGCTGGGTCGAAATAAAATAAAAGCCTTAAAACAGAAACTAATGCGTTTTCAAAGTACTTTTTATGTATTTATATGTATATTTATCTCAGGATTTATTTCAAATCCCGAGATTTTCTCGTTTTACTTCAATTCCGATTTTCCTGATTTTCTGGATTAATAGACATTCTGAATTATAATATAATGATTTGCTTCATACGTTTGTGACAAGGTTTAATACCAAAACAATATTTGAAGTGGAGTGGACGATTAATTTCAGTTTGAATAAACGATGACAGGCGGTTGCCATTATTAATTAACGCGCGATTCACTAATTAGTCGCAAGCAACAAACGAGGCTGATGTCTCCAAGTGGACATTTCGGACGTTTCACTGAACACATTGAAAACCATTCAATCAAAAATGACTTTATAGGTTCAAATACAGAGAAAAGTAGGTCGTTCGATTTTTCGTAGTACGTGAGTGGTACTAATGCACCTATCCATGAATCTTAAAGAAGCAGTACCTAACATTTTCTTTTTTCCTATTTCTTTTTTCGTTCCTCCTTTATCCATTTCTTGTCTAGTTTTCTCCTTTCCCTTGGTAAAGCTTATCTCAGATAAGGATGCTAGCATTAGACACTTTAGAATGGAGGTAAATGTCGATTCGAAATGCGGTCACGTACGTCGTTTGTTTTGTCAAGAAGTTAGAACGTTTACATAAAAAGGTACGAAATTGCAGCTTAGGTTCTCTCCTTTCAAAATCCCTTTGTTATAGGTAGGGGAGACCGGGGCTAGTTGGCCAACGGGGCAAGTTGGCTAATGCCCTTTTTTTAAACAACGGTAATGTTAACAACCTCACCACGCGTAATGTAAGTGTATTAAGTTGTGTAAAGACTTCCGGTGTGATTTCATTGCATTTCGCAGCCTTATGTCGAAAATATCATTGAAAAACTGCTTTTGACTGTGGTCAGTAAAATTTTTACTTTCTGGTTTTTTCATTTTATAGATTAATAAATAATCATTATTGTCAAATCTAAATATGGTTTTCAAGTGTCTATACTAAGAGCTTTGAAATGATGTATCGTTCAAATTTATTGCTTGGGTTCCTTAACATATAAAAAAATGTAATGTTAAAAAACATAGCCGGGGTAAGTTGGCCAATGTTGTCAAACCCGCTTTATAACCTCTACGAGAAAGTGCAATTTTGACAGACTCAAATTAGCTTTGCAGGATGAAAAAGAAAAGAGCCAAATCAAAAAATAAGTACAAGGTGCTTCAAAAAAATCCACTTCATCGAAACGAAAAGTTTCGACCAATAAAAAACTTTCGGTAAAACGAGCGAGGAAAAGTTAAATTTATTATGATAACTTATTAGAATTAATTGTTCAAAAAGTTATAAAGTTTTTATAAACGATAGGCTTCGATTGAAATAAGTCTCAATAAAGAAGTAAATTAATAACATTACTATTTTATTAATTATCCCATTCATTAGTGGCTTTTATAATGATTTTTTTCGAATTGGCCAACTTACCCCGCCCACTTGGCCAACTTGCCCCGTACTCGGGGCAAGTTGGCCAATTCGTCACCTCTCTCAAAAATATTCTGCCATTTTTTCAATAATTAATATAAACGCCTAAAAAAATTCTCAGTACTACCCAAGAATACATACTTTTATATGGTGAAAACCGCAATTTTTTAAATTTAAAAAGAAAGTTAAGAAAAATCGTTAAGTGAAAAATTGGCCAACTAGCCCCGGTCTCCCCTACTTATATGCCTACAAGGAAGAAGATACCACCATTTATCAAATTATTTTCTAGTGGTTATAATTGGTTCTTGAAATACATACGAAATTATTATTTATTTCTTAAATGGAAAATTAGATATTCATCAGCCTTCAAATTCAAAAATAATCAGCAATTAGACTTCGTCTAGCGAGGCAGTACATGCTCTGCTCATATAGCCTTAATAATAGAAGCCATAGCTTCTACAATTGCATTTACATCTAAAACTCTCTGTTTCAGACCTCTTCTCCTATAGTAAACTTTGCTCAATTATCCTTTGAACATTACAGAATGTCATCATCACACAATTGTAACCAAACTTCCACCTCACAAAGAAAATTGATGTTCTTCAGTTTCACACAATGTTAGGAAATAATAATACTCTAAAAAGATTTATTCATGTGAAAATGAAACCAGCAGAAAGTTCAAACCAGTTTTATTTGGGAAAATAAACAATGTCTGACCATATCCTGCTTTTATCACTGACGACTGCAAGACTGACTTCGTTCAGTAGTACCAACACGCTATGGTCAGACGTTGTCCTATCCAGCTTCCGCTCTTTTTGAAATATATGAAATCTTACATTTACTTAAACAAATAAGACGAAATTTGTAAAGTTAATTTTTTTACGAATATCACAGGACATAACAGGTCCTCTTGAATCGTCCCTCCCCCCTAAAAGTGTTACGTAACAACATGTGGACGCCTTTTTTTCACTTTTTATTTTTCTTTCAGACAACTCTCGACAGGTATTTTTTCCTGTTTAAATTAAAAGTTGGGATCTTCTTACACATTCCTAGAGGGTTTTAATTTCACCCAATTATTCACGTGTCTAATGCTCTTTTACTTTTGCGCGTCGCGTGAATTAAAGAGTTTTTAATTAACAGAGTTTAAAGGTGAACGAGCCTTTCAAGAAAAACTGAAGTTTGAGCATTTTCAGATCGGAAAAGAGATCTGGTATTGAAAAGAAGAAGAAATGTGGAGTAGAAAGTCGAACGATTAATCAATGCACTTTTCATTTTGTACAGTGTGCACAGTACATAATAAGATCGGTGGAAGCTTGCCTTAAAGTGTCAAGTGTATTGAAGTTCATGTAGTTGATGGATTATATCCGCTAGTTGATAGCAGCCTCTGGGCGGCTCGACTGTGCTTGGATCAGTAAAAAAGGAAAAAGAAAAGAATGAGCACAACAGTCGAAGGCAATGCTATCCAATTTGTCGAAATATCGGACGATTTTCAAAGACCTACTCTTTTTCCTTGGTTTATATAAAGCTTGTGTTAAATCGATGTTATCAAATATTGTATGATATTTTTCGGCTTTCTGATCGCACAAAAAATTAAGACTTCTTTCTCTTCTTATTTCTTACTTGGCAAAAATATAGAGAAAAGGGTAGAAATTTTGAAATAAGAATGGATAGAATTAGTGGAAGATAGATGGAGACAAAACCGTTTAGTTATCCTTTATAATTGCTGTTATTGCTGCATATTAATTTTCGGAAACGAGCTAGTGTGATATTGTTTCTAATTAGTTGGAAACTTACGTAATCATTGGAGAGTAGTATTTAAATAGATATGAATGTGCAAAACTCACGTTCATTAATTTAAATCACAGAAATTACTCTGTAAAAAATATGTTATAATAAATGAGATACGAGGATGGTTTAATTAGACACTTATTTTAACTCTCTCATAAAATATATATATTTCACGCAAAAAACCCATTTAAGAGGACCTTGAGTTTAAATTGTAATTATTTTTCTTGCTAAACTCATTATCTATTCCGGGATTAGTAAGTCAGAACTTTAATTAACAAATCTTTGTCATTATAAATATTTTTTTTTGTTAAAATACCTATTTCGAAAAAGCGCTATTGGATTGCGCTGAATTCACCTAAACCAAGAGACTTGTGGAATTCGAGGCACTTCCGGGTCTACAAATTATGCAACAGCAACAGCATTGTCAGTGAAGAGAGTTTCTCTTGACCTATTGCCTATTGTTGTGAAGGTACAAATTTGGAAAGAAGTGTCCGCTAAATATAGATATTCTGATGTTCTGTATCAATGTTTAAAACACATGATGTTAACTTCGTGCAAATATTAAGTATGAGATTTCACTATTTTCACTCATATAAATCATCTGTATATTAATTTTTTTAAGTATCTCTCCACTTTAATGATAATATCATACTACATATTCCAGAATTGAAAAAATTCCAATAAAAAATAATCTAAGAACTACATAAAGTTTGTCCTACTCCATGGTATATGTAATAGTAAAATGTTTTCGAGATCAGAATCAGAGAAGAAAAAAATGTCAATAAAACCTCAGTATTCCCTTTATTTTTAGCAATCTTTGTCTTCTAGCTAAAACAAATCTCGAATATATTCTTTTTCTCTTCGCTAAGCCACGAGTTTCATATCGATAAATAAAGTCTCTTCTCATTTGATCAGATCCTGAATTTTTTCTCGGCCTCGGGGATACATATTAGATTTCTCAATTTCTTTCAAGAGAAAACATCTTGAATAAAGTAACTCTTTTAAATTATTATTGAAAAATCAAACGATCTCGATTAATAGAAAGCCTCCTGCACAAAATTATTAAAACACTAATTGGGCTGATGAGATAAAACGTAATTGTTTAAAATTCTAATCTCTGCAGTTAATTATTCCTTTCTCTGATTTTAAGCTCATAGAGCTTACGTAGACTAATTATAATTCATTTGAGCGAATATTAAATTCGCCCTTTGTTCCGAAGTTGGCTCGTCTTTGCTAATATTATTTTGTGAATTGGAGAGATTTTAACAAGAATTGTACTTCCAATTACCTTAATTTCGTTTACGCTATCACTTTCGACTTTTAATCGGTTCAGCGCACTCCGTCGATTTTAATCGAAGCCCGCATATTCTCGTAAAAGCTGCTAAATTTTAGCATGGATATTCACAGTATGGTTTAATTGACCTAGATTTCATGCCGCCTAACTTCAACTAGCTAGGCGGATACGCGTTTTCGGTTTCAACGGTTCTCACAAGTTACTAAAATTCATCGCCAGCTTATCCGCAACCATTGGGCTGTGCACGTTAATGCGACAGCTTCTCATGTACCTTAACATTCACTTCAAAGGGCTTTTTTATCAGAAAATGTGTACTACTCTAGTCTACCTTTTCAAGATTCGCCTTTTGCTAAATTATTTCAACTCCACAAATTTACATTTCTGCCAAAATCCGACTTTAATAGGTTTAAAAGATCCATTAAATTAATCTTTTTAATATTTTCCAGCTCAACCTAATTTTTCCACCATTAAAACATTTTTCATTTCAATAAACTGTGTAATTAAAAACGTTTAAAAGTTTTTAAAACAACTTTTGTTATAATTAAAATATACATCAGTTAAAATTTTGTGAAGTTAAATTTATTTTTAGATATTCAATTAGCTCTTAACATTTTTATTAAATAATAAAAATGTAGACTTTCAGTAGAGTCAGATGGAATATATTTTATTATGTAATATTGGATTATTCCATTGCGAGTACAATACAACTATTGATTGCAATTAAATGCAATTCAATTTCAATTCTGTGATTTATATTTCAAAAATTTTTTTATTGACTAGACAATTTTGTAACTATAAATCGAATTCAATCAGGACTTTTTACAAGATATTGAATATTTAAATGAATATTGAATGTTTATGAGTAAAATATGCTGAATGCTTTGCCTGTTAGCGATGAAGATAGAGGCGCTCAAAGTTTGTTTTGAGAAATCTCTAGTTTACATTCGAAACCTCATATAAGGTAAACTTCATCTTAGCTTTGTAAATTGAACTTTTCACATCTTAAATTTTTACAAATTTTTACAAATTGTTTCTTTTAGCTTAAAAAACTTTTGTTTTCACTAAATTGTATGCGAAATTCGAAATTGAAACTTTAATCAACAACAGAAAATGGCATCTTATTCATATCGATTGTGGTTTCTTATCGTAGAAGCCAGTTGCGCTTTAGTGTATCTGATTTTGCCCTGTTTAAGCGTATTATCAAGAGACTGAATTGCCTTGATGGACGATCACAAATGAAGTCACTCGACTGTGTTTCGATCTATAACAAGAACCGAAACATCGTTACGCGGCCATTGTCACCTCGTGACCTATGTATATAGATATATATATATGCAATCAACAGCCATTCTATTGGTTAACATCACTGCTAAACAAACTGGATAAGTTTCTTTGAATGGCTTTCACTCAATAGTCAACAACACTCAAACTTGGCAAACTTGTTGCGAAACAATCAACTATTGTGATAGAAATCTGTCAGTCACTAAACATAACGTACATGTTTTTATGTTATGTAATTAGTTATGTAATTAGTATTTTTTAAATTACGTGTAGGTCTTTTTTCCACTGTTTTAATACCTTTATTTATTTTTTACATTCTCACCAGAGAAGGTATTCTTTTCAATAAAATTGTATAAACTCAGAGAATCAGTTGAGTAGAGTCGATTGAAAATTTGTTGAGTCTTGGAAGACTTATGCGTGGACTCTGCTGTCGTTAATTAATATCAAGTCTAGTATGGCTTACCCTGCATTTGGTAGAAAGCCGTTATTCCAACACGGTCTGCTCCATCGAACGATACTGGACCCTGAAATCAGGATTAATTAAAAGCTATTTTCTAAACTAACAACAACTTTCGCGATAATTTACCCTATTATTACAGTCACAACTTATGGTTCTATGGGTCTTCCGGACCTCCAGGAGAACCTAATGAATTTTCAAATATACAGCAATAGTAGAAAACAATATTCTTTGGGGGATATTACTTTTCTTTAAATCTGAGATCTCATTGTCTATTTATGAAGTGAAAAGACAAAGGGATAGAGAAGGTGTGAAATAATTCTTGGCCCAAAAGATCATAGTTCTCGCCCGAGTGAGCATGCAAACTTTCGATTTACATCTTCATTCATTAATTACTCTCTAAGTTAATGCTGAAGAGGACTACTTAAACTTTGAGAAGTTCCTTGATGGAACTCGTAATTTCAGGATGAATGCTTCGAGTCTACTGTTTGGAAATAGTCTTCCATTAATCCTATATTTTTGCTGAAGTGAGTTCTGCCTTTCACAGTCTGATAAACGTCATAGCTTCAAACTTCGGAAATCAAAGGAACCTTCGCATCTGACGTTTACATAATTCAATTACTTGAATGGTGTAAGAGAAATTTTCTTTAAAAGAATGCACAATGAGTGAAATATAAATATTGAAATGCGAATTATATTAAACTAGAAAAAATAAACATTTCAAGAAATTTATAGATTTCATGGACCATGAATTTCTTTTTAGAAAATGATGTATTAAATATAAATGAATTAATTAACAAAGAATAGATGTAAAGTAGATAATTACCGAAACTCCATTGAAGTGTAATTCCTTCAGCTGCCTAAGGAGAAAGAAAGCCAAGTCTTGTCGTTTGTGTGTGTATTGAGCAAAACTCACATTTTTCTTGTTTAAAAAGATTTCGGTTTCACTCATAGCAACAGCCATGGCCCAAACTGCATCATAAGTCTGAGCTGCATATTGTGAAACTGTGACACCTCGTTTTGCCAGTTCTGACATAAATTCCGAACTAGTCTGAAAAAAAAAGAAAAATTATTTAATCTACAATATTTCATTTAAATATTCAAATATCAGTTATCACAATACCCTTGAGAGAAACTTTCAAAACATGAATTTGTGCTTTTCGAGTTGTGATAATTTCGAAACAGTAATCTTAAAGAGAGACGCTTTTAGCCTAGTTTTCTTTAAATTGTTTCGACCATTTATGGGTATCGTCGTTGCTCTAAACACAAAGAGAATCCGCCCTCGGAGAAATTAGAGCAGTAATGTCGACGGAGCACATGCAGACTGACATTAGAGAGTATTGTTGTTGATGTCGGTATTGCTATATAAGAGATGAAACCATCGCCACTTCGAGCGATTAGAGTTCGAAAGAACGACGGGGAAAAACCGGGAGGCATTTTCAGTGGCAGCTGGGCCCAATCAAGCTAATGACGAAAATTCCTGGCAGGTAACCGAATTTCAGAAACGCAAAGAGCCAACTCGAACATTTGAGGGTACACTCTCGAGAAATTACGATCGCTTTTAGTTACACTTAGACGTCCATTCGATGTCTGTTGGTTGAATTCCACTCGACAGTCGATTTCCTGAAGAAGAATTTATGACCAGTTGATACGAACAAGAGAATGCTCTTGTAGTGCACGATATAGTTGTAGAGAAGGTCTAATTTGACGCTGAACGTGAACACATTTCAACATACGAAATACAAAATGTTTCTTCGAGGAAATTAAACGGTTTTAGATCTTTTTGAAATTGCTTTTACAATATTACTACTTCGCAGATTTGGCCGACTTAAGGCCTGACTTAAGACTCTTTTAGGACGTCTTAAACACGTCTTGTTTGGGACATTTGAGCCCACTGGGTACTTTTTCTCTTTCCTGAGAAAAAGTAGTATTATACTACTTGAAATACTACGGCTGACTATAAACTGCTTTTACTACTGGAATATCTTATATCTGACTGTGGAGAAATATGTCTGACTTTAAACAACTTGAACTACTTAGCACCTAGTAACGATATTTTTTCGTAAGGATAGAAAGATGATACGACATTATAAAACCATTATTATACAAAATAAATTAATAAAATAAAAAGTGAGTCTCATTCATTAAATATTAAAATTAAAATTGTGCTGCTCATTCGCATAGTTTAATGGAACATCAAATGAGGTTGGATTGTGATTCTCGTGGTTTGAGATTCATATAATAAACATTCCCATAAAGTTGCAAAATGCAGTAAAACAGAATTAACATAGCAAAATACTTTTATAGTGTGAAAGCAATAAAATAATTGCAGCATTTATGAGTTTTGTGTTAAAGGGAAAATAAGCCCAATATAAAATATATATGGGTCACTTAAAACATGAGTTGAATAATTCGAATGACGTTTCCAATTTCATTATTATGTTGATTAATATAGAAGTTATGATTATATTTTAAATTTATAAACATACAGATGATTTTATAATTTGTTATCTGGTATTGGAATAGTGTAAGGAAGGAAATAGAGAATTTACCAGTCCTGAATGGCTGACATCGTCGCCCAACACAGCCCCATGGCTCTTAACAATAATCAGACCGTCCAAGGTTTGTAACAGATGCGATGGCGAGCAGTTCTCCGGCCCTATGTGCCACCAATCACCTGTCATCCCTGACAGGTCTATCGTGTCTCCCGGTAAGATCCAAGCGTAATCACCTCCGTGCATGCCGAGCTTCCAAGCCTGGAGATAGAATTGATTTTCAGAAAATTATACACAAAGATTATTTTCGTAACTAGCTATATTATACGCGCGCTAAAGTGCCCGAGAAACATTGCATGGACAACTAATAATATTCAAATACAAAAAGGATACAACATAACATGATTTCAATTTGAAATTGTACAATTTTAGGCTCTTTAAATAAACATTTTTTCAATTTTAAGACAAGGACATTTTATTACATCAAATTTTGAAAGATTTTCAGGAGTAAAAATTACTTTTGAGTCAGTTCAAGTTAATTTACTATAAAAATTAATTATTTTGAGATTAATCTACATTAGCATAGCTACAATTAAGTTATAGGTGCATCAACATGAAATTATTATTTGTGAAATCTTATTTACTTATTTATTTTTCTGATCGAAATCACAGATGATAATATTCTAGGTAAATTTTATATATACACAAAGATACAATTATTTATGGGCTATTTTCAGTTCAGTTTATCAGAAGAAACGTATATCATTACAATGATATACGTATAATGGTATAAGTATAATGGTACAAGTATCATTTTAGCGACGTGAGTATTATTGCTATATTGAGAAATGAGAAGTGTTCTTTGTTCGAGACGTTAGTTATTGCATTTTGATTGATTTATCATTGCCTCGTAATGAATCTACGCAAACATTACTATTCAGGTATTATAGTGTCGTCGGGTGCATTTAATGAACATTTTCTGGATTAATTACACTCTGCTCTTTCCACCCACATGACTAAAATTTAATTGGCGTGCATTCAATAAAAAGCGTAAAAATTTGAGATCTTTTTATTCAAACATATTAACTTTTTAATGTATATTTTTCATTGCCTTCAAATAAAAATATTGCAGGACCTAAAATGTTGTGTAATTCGACACTTTGTTTGTGTAATCCTGATTTCAAAGTGTCTAGTCTAAAATTAAAAAGTGCCCAGTGATGAAAAATTTATTTATTTTCAATGAAAAAGCATTTTTTATTTCTAATTTCCCATATAGTTTCCTATGTAGTTTGATATAAAGTTTCGTATATAGTTTCCTAAATGATATTTTTCAATAGAAGCATAATTACAAGGATAAATAAGTAAAAAAAAAAATTTCCGTAAAGTGAAACGAGTTTAGAAACGTATATATGGTTGACACATGAGGGAGATGAAAGTTCTAGAGAAGAATAATGATGTAGAGCTTGTACAAAGCGAACCCTTTTCACTGGGCTTTTGTAAAATATATATGTATGTGTATATCGCTTTCTGTTATCCCTGTGCCTCTTCATCGCCATTTCCCCAACCTCCCTATCGTTTTCTCCCTTTCTTTTTGCGCACTTTCAGCGACGTAATAGTCCACTCACTCAGGTAAAGGTACTTTAAGAGTCGTTTACGACCAAAGGCTGAAAAATAGGACGTTTATGTTTGGTAAAAAGCTGCTTCTCAGTTCCAATCCCCTGAGAAAGGATAAAAAAGTGACTATCGGCCTGAATAAACTTGTCCATTGGAGATGAACCACTTATCACTAACAACTCTCGATTTTTATTCACAGAGAACATATTGACAAACGAAAAACGCTCTTTTTTTTTTTAAAAAGCACGATTTTATACTTTACTGTAAGGGTTTCGTTCTGTCAAATCGCCTAACAACATTTCTCCATTTTCAAGAATCTTTTTCTGAACTTATTTGAATAATAATCATTGATACGTCAAGTGTCGTACTTGAATTTGTTATGATAATCAACCTGCTGTTATGATTGTTAATCAAATTGTTTATTCAAATTAACGGTTAACCGAGAGTCGATAGTTTACCGCAATCTCTGCCATTGTTTTACTTGATTTCACCGCCTGAGTGGTCAAAGGTTTTGTGACAGAAAATTGAATTCGACGCAAGTTAATGAAACACTTTTGCTTCGTAAATATCTATATTCAACGACCTAAAAGCCTGTGTTGACAATAAATCACTTTTGTTTACTTTATACTTGTGCTAAACTAATTGGGCAAAATTAATTTCAAATTTTCTTACAACATATTTTATTCCGGATTGAATTTTTTAAAGAATTCAATATCAAAATGAGTTCGAAGAATTTTAATCGTTTTTAAAAAAACTTTAAAGAATTTCAAGCGATTTCAATTATTTCATTTCATTGAATTATCCTATAATTCCTATGTCAATTATTTTTCATATGATTCAACTTTATTAAATAAAAAAGGTGACAAATTACCGAAATAGGTGAACAAGAGGTAAATACGTGAGGACCTGTGATGCCTGACATTATTTAAAATTCACCCCTTTCAAATGTGAGCGTTTGATTCACAACACTGCGTTCTGTCATTTTTATTAGAATCAAATTGTATCAACAAAGAATTACGATTAATCGATTTGTCTCACGTGAGCCATTATGTTGGTGGTCGTGAGTTGCACACTAATCTAATAGCTTTCGATATCTGGATGTCAATGGGTTGGTGATTGCTTGGTTATTGGATCGTGCAAATGCTTTAGTGTGTGTCATTTCATTCTTTTTTTTTTTCATTTTGGCTAAAATGCTGCTAGTTTTCCAGCAACTTAAAACCGATATACTACGAATAAAAATGCTTCTGTTTAAAAAATTTCTAATTTTAAGATATTTCATAGAATTTCAAGGTATTTCAAAGTCTTTTCCTTGGTTTTTAACGAATTCCAAAATATTATATGGAATTTTAAGGATTTTTAAAATATATAACCGAACGCGTATGAGATTGCATGATTATATGGACCAACTGTGTTAAAACGGAAGCTCATGGTATTTAAAATTTTAATCAACTCTCCTTTCCCCAACAAAATCTAAACTCATTTCTTTTTGAGTCTGGCAATGAGAAAATGCGTTTGATTTCACCGAAATTGGTCGCACAGTGTAAAGAACGTTCAATTCCTAGTAAAAAAAGCACAAATTCATTATTTCCTAGAACTGAAATCACAAGCAAAACCGAAACGAAAAAAAGAGTATACCGGAAACGAAACAGGGCGAAGTAATTATATTTGACCCAGTTTAGGACCTTGTTCTGCAGCTATTGGGAAAAGCATCGAACAAATTTTGCTTTTTAGTCTTTTTCGAATATGTATATTTTGACACAGCCACAATTAACGCTTATTCCCTCACGTACTCATTTCGAAAAAGAGAAATGTACCCGAAGCATTTAAAAATATTTCAATTACAGTTAAAAAGCATCACAAATGAGTGATTATTATTAATGCTTTTATATGTATTTTTTATTTCATTATTTCAACAATTTAGAGAACAAAAAATTTTCCACCATCTGGCTTTAATTGGTACTTCCAAATTTATTATCTGTAATCTGAATTGGTAGGCAATAACACATTTGCTGCTGTCATAATAATCCAGCCATGAAATGAAAATGACCCCTGCACTAACAATGTACTAAATTTTCAAGAACGTTAATATAATTAATTAGAGGGCTTCCCTTTGTAGCTGAACTTACTTTTGAAGTGAGCTTTTAGTACGTAAATTCTATATTCTTGGATAGAAATTTGATTACGTTGTAAAATTTTACTTTAAATATTGAATTAAATCAGAATTATCTAGGAAGTTTAAAAAGTTATTAAAAGGTAATTATGAATCCAACTCACCTCGCAAAAAACGTGCGGTGCTAACCGAGGCGAAAAACTGCCAATGATTATCCTCGTATCCAAGTCCTGTACATTTTTTATTAAAGAAAAAAGTTATTTCACTTGTAATAGAAGTAATGGAAAGAAGAAATCAACAAACATTTATATCATTTCAAATATTAAATAATATATTAAATAATTGCATGTTTTTGCAGTTTCCTATCATTTTTGACTTCTAAAAACGAAATGTTTGATGATTTTACAGAATTTGAACAAAGTTTTCTAACTTTTTAAATAATATTGAATGAGAGATGAAATCAATAGGTTTTAACTTTTTTCTATGCCAAAAGTGCCTTTCATCAGCTTCATCCTACCTTGAGGGTTCGCAGCTGCTCTTTATAATCATTTTCAGCAAACGTGATAGTCGCGGTGCACGTGATGTTTGCTTGTTCTAATTCCGTGACTAGATCGTTCACTGCCTGTAACAAAACGAGACGAGAATACATGAAAAGGAAGAAAAGCGAACGAATTTCTAAAGTTTCGAGCAAGCATGATTCGCATCTGTTCAGAATCCAACTGGTGGCTTTATTCAGCCCTCGGTGACCTTTCGACTTGCAAAGGAGGACATGCTAAATTCCCCGATGGGAATGCAAAGCATTTCCAATGGTTAGGTCAGTAAAGCTATCCCTATCAACTCACAAACGTGAATCCCATATATAAAAAGTAGAATTTTTCTTCTATCGGAAATTTGTGTATTTTAAAAAATGTTTTATTTACATCATATTGAACTAAAAAAAAATACACGCTCGCGAAACACATGAATTTGAAAGTTGTAATTTAAAGCGGACTCTAGTCATTATTTATTTTGCTAATTTAGTTATTATTTCCAATTAATTTAATTGCACATTCAATTAAAAGTATTTTCTAATTAAAATAATGGCTCTAATTGGACTACATCAGCAGTTAATGTATCATAAATTTACTTACCAAAGCATACATGTCGCCGTTTTGTGAAAAAGCCGTGACTGTGTCCCAACCAAAGTGTTTGATCAGAGCTATTCTTGCGGGATTGTGACTCGAGTCAGGAGCGACTGTTCTGATGAAAAGTGGAAATTCATTTGGATCTGAAAGTGCAGGTGCTGTTGACCCAAAAGAAACTTGAACGACATTCCAGTAGGGAACAATTTTTGCCAAAGTTTCTGATACTTCAGAACATGCCGTACCAAGGAGAAGAGGCATTAAATTATTTCTGTTTGACGAGTAGATCGCGTGAAAAAAACGATCCACTGCCACACCTGGATCACACTGTAACAAAACATTCAAATATATATTTTCATCAAAGTGACTATAATTTTGGATTTCTGTACCAATAATAAACTTCAGAATTTTATAGAAATAAAGAGTTCAATATACTTTCGAATTAGTTTCGGATTCACTTGGATTGGATCTACAGATTAGAAATGATTGAAAGTCATTTGTATTGATTTTGAATTAATTAGGATTGGGAGCATGGATTGAAAGATAACTTTGGATTTATTTTGGATTGCATCCGACATTTTCATTTATTCTCCACTTAAAAAGCTCCTTTTTACTTCTTCGACACAGATTGTGTTGATATAACTTTATTACGGGACTGAACCATCAGTACTAAGGACGTTACAGAAATAGCTATTTCAGAAGTTATGAACTGTCTCTGCAGAATGTGTAGAATTTATCAAAAGGTTAGGTCGGCGATGCCACCAACTCAATTTCCGTTTCTTCCGAGAAAGTCACTTTAAGGTTTTGCGCCATTATACTCTTGGAAAAATCGTGGGTGAAGTTAGAGATTTGCCCTTACTATCATATATCTTATTCAATATATCCACATTTGAGAGATACTATTCTAATTCGACAAAATGAGGTCAATAAAAAAGCCAGTCTTCTACCTAAAAACAAATCTACAGTAGTTTTATTTACTCAAGATTATTTATAATACATATTTACTTATTTCCAAGCAATAAGAAACATCTTTTCTTATACTAAAGAATAAGATTTCTTCTTCACATTAAGTTAGAAAGCTCCTCTCTTTAAAAACTTAATTTATCAGAACCTATAATAAAGTCAAATGAATGTCCCGAGTAGTTCTGGTTATTGAGAACAAATTCTTAAAGAATATTGAATACCAAGTATAAAAACCACTACAATTATGAAATATAAATAAGAATTGATTCCAATGGAAGAAAGACAATGTCTCCATCATTTGGAAACTTTCGACCATCGGAAGAATTTTCATGAAAGAATAATAGATAACTAAAATTAGTTTTCAATTCTGAGTGAAATGTCCGAAGTACTCTTGTAATGTATATATATATAGGTATGTATATACATAAAGTGAATGAGGATTGAAGCAAACTTTAACGACCAATTATTTTCGACCAGATAAAAAAGAAAGACAAAAACTCGGAAAAAATTCCATATTCAAGTTGATTTTAACAATTCATCAGCCTATTAGGGTGCAAATTCGTTATTTATATAGATTTGAGCCCGATCCAATATTAGACCCTATAGACATATTTCCACATGGGATACTTGTTTTTTTTTTGCTTTTCTTTCATTTACGGGATATTCCACTTCCAGTAAAGCCCGTGTAGAAATTTCCAAACCTGGTCCAGACACAAATTTTGAAGCGTGAACGTAAAATATGCTTCACTGCGATGCAAGTGATTTAAAAATAGTTTAGTCATCAAAATCCGCAAATGTTGAATGCACGCATGAACGATGCATTTCAAAATATAATATACCAATGATTTATTTTTCATTGTACGTTTTCAAGCTGCTGACGAAGCGAGAAATAAAATTGAATCGTCCCAAGGCAATTGTGTGAATTTTAATATAAAATGTAGACGCCTGAAAAAAGTGGAATCGGTGGAGAGAGAAAGAGAGAGAGAGAGAAGCTCAATTATCTTTCGTTACAAGCAATTTATTTTTCAATGGTGATAAATGAACGCATTCTGTCATGCAATCGAGATTAACGAGAATTTTTCTTGCGGTTGGGCAACGAAAGTTAAACTTGCTTTTCTCACTGGCGGGAAACACAGTGAAATTAACAACTTCTATATGAAAATATACTTTTTTAGTATCCTTAGTCAGAACGGAGTTTCGCTAGAAATGGAAAAAAAATCTTTTGAAGAGAGAAAAAATTTTTTATTTATTCTATCTATGATCGAAATGCAACACATTTTTTTTAAGTAATCATACATGTATGTTTTGATACAAAAGATATTTAATTAATAATCTGGTGGCTATCTTGAAATTTTAGCTGACTATAAACGTTACAAGTTAATAATCGTTATGGCGTTTTGTGTGTAAAGAGCTGAATTTCAGTAGGGATATTCCGAGGATGGGAATAAGGGGTCGTTGCAGTTAAATAGAGGAAGGTATAAGGGTGCGGATACGATGCGAGAAGCTAGTTTTAATTGTTCCCATTTTAATTAAATTACTAAGCCACCAATAGCTCTAATATTAGTTAATATAATTATCCTTATAAGACATAAACAACGACCCTAAATTACATCTGAAGCTATTAATTCTCCAACTATTGTACATTTTACCTAACTTATCATATAAATTAATAGATAATACAGGTATATAAAATAAAAAATATTGAAACCTTCAAACAAGAAGATTAATCTTAGTTATCTTCAATAAATTTAGAGAGAAAAAGTAATAAACGCAAAGTCATATGAGAAATAGATGAAAAATATTTGAAACAAATTTAAACCAGCAAAACGTAAATATTTCAAAAAGTTTTTATTGATATAGATATTTAGTTTTAAGGAATTTCAAGGAATTTTTAAAGAATTCAAAAAGAATTCAAAGAGATTGAATGAACTTAAGAGATTACAATTTAATTAAAGAAAAAATAGGATTATAATGGCCAATAGCTAAAAATAAACAGGAGATAAGTGCACGTATTATGTATGATACTAAACCTTAACTTCCTGCCTATAAAATTGTAGCTTAACTCGTGTATAGACCCATAAAAAAGGGGACGAAGAGCCATTTTAATGAAGATCAGTTTGGCTTGAAAACGAATATATACAGGAAGACAATAAGCGATTTTATTTCAAAAATTTATACAAGAGTTTTTTTCTCCTTAGGATAACAGTAAGCTTTCGTGAAGCTTGCTTTTGTGTAATTAGCGAGAGCAAAACTATTCCCGAAAATGTGCATTGTACTGGAAGTTTAAAAAGGCAAGGATAAAACAATCGCCTGTGTTGGAAAAGGTATGTGTTGGTGAAACTAGCTATATAGCTAGTTTTGGATATCTAGCAAACTTTCGAGCAATCAAAGTTGTTCTTGGCTTTGAGCTTCAGGCCAAAAGTTTGCCTCTCGTAGTTTTCTTCATACGAGGTCGAGGGTTTTCTCTCTCCGACGAAAGAAGAGTCCAACTCGTGGTTCATAATTATTAGCATTCCCATTTCTCGCTTGACTTGTTACAGCCAGTTATACTTATGCGCAACCTGAAATAAAATTTTGAATCTGCAATTTGTTCGTACATTACCTTTTTTGCCCCACCCCCTTTATAGAGAATGTTTAGGGGGATTTATTGACCAATAAAATAAAAAGCTTGAACGCTCGATTCTGGCCGTAAAGCAACGACAATAAATTGTCTCAGAATTACGCGACGGCTGCTGTTCTGATGCTGCAACAGCAATTTAGGGGTGAGAAAATTCAATAAAGGAATTCATATATGAAAGGATCTTTTCCTCACGTGATAAATGTACTTAAGTTAACTGATCGAATTTTAACTTCTAATAGAGAGAACTAGGATAAATAGATTATTTTATATTGTTCTTAATCTCGTGTTATTCTTAATCTTTTCTAATTCTTATCTTTAATTAGAGAAAGAATGAATTAGTTTGGTTTTGGATTTAATTTTACTTTAAATGATAAAAAATAATGTAACATTATCTGGAAAATCTCGCGAAAAAATTAATTTTCGAAGCTCTGATAATTCAGAGATACCTTTTCTGAAATTAAAACACTTTAGAGGAGCGTGAGATCTGATAACACTCGAATGGATGGAAAATAGGGGTGATTTGCTAGTGCACGGATCGAACCTAATGAAAAAGAAAAGTTAGATATGAAGTTTTTTCTCCCATCTGAACGCAATGAATTCGAAAGATAAACCCGATAGCGGATATCAATTTCCCAATCAGAATCAATTTTCAGCAGAAGTTAGACGTAGAATAAATTTGCAACAGAATTTTTTTCGTATTCTATTTGCATTTATTTCCCTTACACAGGGTGTTGGTATATTATTTTTATGTTATCAATATATTTTTACCAGCAACATTTCTGTATCATGTAAATATTTCATGATGCACGTTTTTTTCGTAAAAGTAGTGTAGATTTAATGTATTCAGAAATAAATCAATTTTCTAAATGGCATATGCATGTCATTGTCCTGTGAAATAAATATTGACATTGAAGAACGGCAACGCCATTGACAACTTTTACGATTTGAGATGAAAAATTATACATTTGAATTTTGAATAGTAAGTAGAGATTTTAAAAAGCTGAGTTCTTTGATCAAATAAATTCCGAATAAATCTGATCCAAGAAAATTGACGAACTGAAAATAGTGAGAAAATAAAATAGTAAAATAAAACAGCTTGAGAAAAACGACGGTAAAGAAAGTAATAAAACGCTTTTGTGATAATGCAAATCCAATCCACGTGTGTTATCTTTTACAATGGGAATAGTTTATCTCTGTGCTAAAAGATGAGAGTCTCTTCAAACTCTCTTGAGAGTCGTTTGATACTATTTCGTGAGGAATTTTCACTTCATGTTGTAAATTAATAATAATAAAGTATCAATTTTGTCTGTCTCTCCATATTGAAACTTTTATATTTCCAAACTACTGTAAGCAATAAAATAAAATATCCGTTTGAATATTTTCAGCACTCTTGGATTAAATAGATTATAAGCAGAAATAAAAATCGATTAAAGGTTTATTTTAGTACGCTTATTTTTATTGGTGGCTCAAATATTTGAATAAAAGCATATTATCGAAGCGAGTTATTGTTAACTAAACGCATTTACGAAGATTAATTCGCATTTGAACTGACAGGTTAGCAATGGCCATTCCTCTTGTAACTTTCTCAGGAGGTGCTGACTCATAAAAATACGTTGCCCTCCTGTGAAGGGTGTAAATGGACTATACAGGGCCACAAGGACTCCCAAGAGAGTATATCAGATCATACTAGAGCAGAGGTTACATTTCTCTGTCAATATCTCATTCCACTTTTAGACCCACCCATAAATCAACTTTCAAAAACGGCATTTTCATTCTTTAAATTATCTGCGATAAACATTTTTTATAGAAAAAGAACCACTGGATTGATGATCCCTATTTTTATTTGTATCAGCATTTTTACGTAACTATCTATTCGTTTGTACTATTGAACTATTGGAAGACAATTCTCGAACCTAACCATGTTGTTGTCAGCCATCTAATTTAAATAGACTTTCTCCAGACACAGTAGAAAAGGTCTGTAAGAGTCAGACATCGAATTAATATATAAAATAAAAATCCGGATAATTAGAATATAATTTTGCACATTAAAAAACGTGTCTGAACACATCGTACCTTTTCTACTTATGCAAATAAACAGTTTTTCACTAATGGCGCCAGTGAGCCCTTATTGTTAGTAGTAAAACCACGTTGTTGTCAGCCATCTATATAAATAGATTTTTCTCAGACACAGTAGAAAAGGTCTGTAAGAGTCAGACA
>CAJFCP010000074.1:333276-380476 GCA_904066005.1 Synergus itoensis | reverse complement strand
CGCAGCCCATTTTTTCCATGTATGGATTTACGATGGGGGGGTAGACCGAAATTTTTTTCTTTGCTTTTTGTTTATTTGAAAGAAAATGTTTTCCTTCGTACAACATTTCTAGATATAAATTCGTTTAGGTCGGATTCAGTCGGATAGGAATGTTTGGTTCCTCATTCGGTTTCAAAAGGATAGAATGTTTTCTATCCGAAACTTTCGCCAGAGGAGAGTCTTGAAATCCCAACCCTAGAAATGAAATAGAGCAATTTATAATCTCGATTGAAAAGAAAATGGAGAAGAAAAGTCCACATTGCTCGTATTTTTCACACTGTCTAAAACGCGTGGTTATTTCCTTAGCGAATGACATTTTTCCGTGGAGAAATTTGTATTCCTAGCGACTGTCTATCCGAAAGGAAGGGTGGCTGTCAGGTAGGAGAATTCAACTGCCCTGAAAGATGTCTTAGAAGCGTTCGATAGTTTTCAACTACTACCCACTGGGGATATAAATGGAATCTCGTCGGGTGTGGACTGAAGGGTAACATGGAGATGAATTTTCACCAAATCCTCGAATAGGATGCGCGCTGAAACAACGTATTTCGCACATCAGGTGCTAACACTGAAAAGCAAGAGAGAGAGTTATAGAAACGAGTCATGAAATGGAAATTACTTCCAACTCCTATCCATTGCAGTTTTTCTCACTCGTTTTGTGAGAAAAAATTTTTTTTTAATTTTTTACCGCAAAATCTGTTCGTGAAAATCTTTACAAACTATTTGTCGTTACCTCAATTCATTTCGTTCTACAGAAAAAAAAAAACATCAACTACGGTTTTTAAAATCCTGAAAACGAGAGTGGAAAGAAGTTATGGAAAAAAAGAGGATTTGGAAAAAGAGATTTGGAAAAAGAGGTTTGGAAAAAGGGTTTATCAAAAAGTCAATATATATCTTAATAGAATCTAAATTTAAATGCCCTGAATTATTTAAATTTAAAGGATAGAGTCGTAAGATCTGAGATTCATTTTATATATATATTATATATAAAGGACACGTGAGATGAATTTTTTTTTAAATCTTATTCAAATCATTTTACAAACCCCACATTTATAAATTAAAATTTCTTTAGATCTTCGATTTATTGCTAAGTTAGGAGCACGTAAAAATGGTAATTGTTTTGCAAGAAGTGGAAGCAATATGCACTTAATAGAGCATAGTAGATTCTAGACAAGACTCTCTAAAGGAGGTGCAATAGAAACTGTTTTTGTGTTTACTATCCCGTATCGCATGTAACATTAGAAGTTCAGTGTACAAGTTTCCATTAGCCGGTTTCCGCTTCCCCTGTAAATACTTGAATTGTAGAATAGTAAAACTGCACTTTCGTTCCGCTGACGTTAAATTCTCGAACTTTAAATTAACTGAAATGGTAAACAACTGTTATATGTTTGCCACCTTTCAAAAATTTTCAATTTTTTTTAAGCAAAATTTATTTATTATTTATTATTTTACATTTATGTCGAAGTTCGGGAAATAAATCCTATAAAAAATCCATAAACCAACAGCAACCCTAGGTCATAAACTCCATACTTTAGTTTTTTTTTAATAAATCTGCAGGAATGGTAACACAATACATAAAAGTATTTATCTCTACAACTAAATTGCTCTTTTATGTCAAATACACAAAAATTTGGACAATTTTAAATGAAAATAAAAATATGTACCCCCCAGTTTATTACTTCGAATAAATAAATTTGTACACTGCATGGGAAGGTTGAAACTAAATTATTACGCGAAAAGGTGACAAAATTAGTAAGGAAATATATTCTTGTACGAGAAAATTACTTGCTTTAATTGTTCGCATTCAGGTAATTTAGGAATGTAATGAGATTTTGCCTTTCTTATTGCACGGTTGTATCTATTGCGAAATGTTGGTGCGGTAATTATTCACTTGTATGGCTCGGCTAGTTAATTACTATTCCGCCATACTAGACCATACGTCATGCCGTTTGCATACATATATTCCGAACAGTTATGGAAGAAGTTATGCAGATATATGTTTGCTCGCTTCCTGCGAAGTTCTTTTTTTAACTTTTAATCTTTGGTGCACTATGTTTCTAATCCTTTCTTAAAACAAATAATTTGATTTCTTTATTATAGCTGTTATTTAAAGTTACAAGTAAAGTATTTTGTATTTATATTAATTCATAACAGATAAAATAACTAGTCCATAAAGCATTCTGTTTTCGTATGTAAATGAACTTCATCTGGTTTTCAAGAGAGAAAAAAAGAGAATAAACCACAAGCTTACAGTTTTATGTGAAGCCATTAGATTTTACTACGTTAGCCTGTTGTCCCTGTTTCAGTCTTGTTTCACTGATTGTACTTTGAACCATATTTACATACAGAATGTTTCCACAACTGACCCTATTATGGAAGCTACAGTATTAATTTTTGCATAAAAGATACTCTATTTAATTAAATCTTTAGAATAATGATCATTAAATATTTAATACCTATGCACAAAACTCTTAAAAGTGAAATATTCAGGAGAGTATTTGAACTTCAGTAAATTTTTAAGATCACGAATCTTTGACCCACTTAAACCGACTTTAAATATTGCCAAAGGAGGAAAAAAAAATCGTTGAAAAATTGGAAGAATCTTAATTGGAAATGTTTTAAGTTCTCGAGGTTTGACTTTTATTAATGAAAAACGAAATGAAAATATTGCGAAATAGTATTACGTACATTTTTTTTATCAAGTAATATTTTTAAAATTCGTTTAATTTCAATTAATGATGGCTTAAGACCATTTTCGTATTGCAACTAAGTCGCATAAAACTGAAGATTTTTCTGAAACAAAAAATTTAATAAAAAAGACATTTTCTTATTTTATTTGGCTATTTTACGCACACTATTAAATTCGGTCTTAATACACCATCAATTTTTCATTAGAAAAAATTATTATTTTATTTCTCTAGCTGCGAAGTAGCACTTACAATTGCGTTATGATAAGGGCAGTTAAAGAGCACAGAATCAGAGGTATATGAAAGATTATTATTAAATTTTATATGACTTAATATAAGTTTTAAGAGATTTTACATGTTTTCATATTGAATTTAAACTTTAAATATGAATTTTTTTTTTTTTCATATTCAATATACAAAAAGTCTAGTTGAAAAGCGAATTTCAAATTCATATTATGTGATACAAATGTCGCAATCCTCTTTTTCTTTAGAAAATATTTTTCCCATTCACGGTGACATGGAATATGCAAATTGAGGTAAAGAAGTTCGCAATTGAATTTTTCGATTTTTGACAAAAGAGACGTGTCAAACAGATCCACAAGTCTCTGCAATTTTATTAAAGTTGAATTTACATTTTCTGATATTATAGCTGTAAAAGGCACGTGCTTTTAATTTAATTTGCATTTATAATTAAGCCTTAATTAAAATAGGCGTCTTTTAAATCAAATATCGACTTGAATATATAATTATGAATCATAGTTAAAAATATTGTTCAAAAATGGTAAAAATTATTATTTAGATGTTATATTTACCTAACGATTTCATTATTTAAAAATTGTAATTCAAGAAAGTCGAGTCCAATTCATATTTGAAGTTCCAAATAATTTTCAAAATTCAAATGGAATTTACATTCAATATTCTTTGAGTCTTGAATCTAAAAGATGCTAAAAGACATTCTTGAGGTAGGAAAAACGTACATCGTTCATCTGAGAAAATCGGACAATAGGTCCTATGAATAATAAAGGGCCATGCTTTTATTTCTCTTGGAGTGGAAAAGTGCCTGAATAGATTCGAAATAATAAAAGAGCTGTATGCGAGCCTACGATATTTTTCTTAATACGAGAACCTGAATCAAATCGTGGAAAGTTTTCAATTGGATTCTCTCAACTGATAGATCCCAAAGTACTGTTTCACTTATTCAAAAGAACCAGGAATATCCGATAGCAAAAACCTATTTCGTTCTTCTTCGATGATAAATATTAAAGCCTGCCTTACCAATAAGGCTGTTACCACTGGCCGACTATCGCGCATTGATACTACTGTCGATCGACATCACGCGTTGCCTGACGAAAATCTGACCTTTCCACTTAAAATAGACTTCTGATGCCTCTAAACACAAAATTTTCTTATTTAACCAATAATCTTATTATTTAAATATTGTTTCTTCCAGTCTTCCTCCAATATCATCACTTTATCATCCTTCAATATATGATGGGTTATAAAATTGAGAATTCACGTCTAAACTATCGACTCCAACACATCAATTTTTCAGTGACTTTACAAGCCTCGAATTATGAATCAGCATCTTCAATGTAACAAGAGCTTGTTGCATTTTCCCTATGATTTTAGAGTCTATAAATTTTCCAGTTTATATGACTGTATTTTATGTACTGCAAACATTATTCTGGGAAAAAATATCGTAACCAACTTTTCTTGTATCTCTATCGCCTCGCGGATAGGAATTGGCTGTAGTTTTGGTGCCCTATGTATCTTAAGGCTTGCGTATGACGAACGAACGCTTCTACGATATCAGCATTTTTACGAGCGCGAAGAACAAGAGAGTAAAACAAGAGCATCAACGCGCTCACATACACCTGCTAGGTCATCATCGATTCTAGGACCATACACACTTACAAACCCCCGTCAACATTCTCCTATCATCCCTTTACTTTAACCCATTCCCAACCTCGATTCGGCCTCTATTTTCCTCACCATTGTCTGTTTCTCACTTCCTTTCTTCTCCACTTCGTGTAGTCTCTTCAGTTTCTAGGCTCTAGTGTTCTAATATTATCGAGAATAATTTCAGAGTATATTTTGGCCTCGTTTTTTAACAGTAAAAGTGTTTAGAGAAAATAGGAAAATGGGAAAAAAAACTCGAAATCAAAAGTTCAACTGCGCCAACAAAGGGAAAAGGAAAGAGGTCCATTTTCACGCTACATGAATAAAACTTTTCATGAAAATCTTTTATGAAATTCCTCGCGTTTAACATTTCCCCCAGTTTTTCAAGTGTATTGCAATTGTTCACTGACATTATTTTTCTGCTAGACACTCTTTACATTTTCAACATTGGATGTTGCGTTCTTTGATAGATTATACTTTTGAATAGCAGATTTTCGGTTAACATAGCTAGAAATCTGTTAACCAAAAGTATTTATTAATTTTAACCAGAACTTTTTTTTGAGTGTAGTTATAAAATCCGTAGCTATACTTCTTCCACATGAGATGTGACGAAACAATGCAACTGGATACGAAGGTAATAATCTGATAATACCACCACGATGTGCACCGTTGCACATGTTTATGCTGTATCTACATTCTGTACAAGATCTATAGTTGCATGGGATAGTCGTAAACCTTTAGATAACAGGCGCGCGGTCAACTGTACTAAATGCGAACAGCAAAGGTACAGAAATTGCTTCTTTTTCTTGGTTGAAATATATTATACTCGCTCGTTAAGCTGTTCTGATAGGACATCCTTGAATTGCAAACTATTGGACTCTGAGCTATTTTCCCATTGAGACAATGGCTTAAATATTTCAAGGAAAATATCCACTCAACAATCTCAACATCAAATATTTATCTATTTGATTTTACACTACAATAATTTCAAAAAAATGTATGATCTTATATGACATGAAGGATATCAGGTTGAAAGGAATGTAATAGAAATACCTACACAAGTTTAAGGAAAAGTGTAGTTGCGCCACTGAAGAGAAGAAAATATAAGATTCAGATTTCTTACTTAAAGCGAATTTGAAACCTTCTCCTTTGAGACTGAATGTGCCGAATGCCGATAAATCTTTATGGGTTTTCCGTTCTTTCGTATCTAAAATGCTCTTTCAAGGTTTCAAAGCGATCGAGTGTCCTTTCAAGCTTTCATGTTTAATTGAAGCGACCAAGGTGTCGGAGAAGATTCGCTTGAAACAAAAGAAAAACGCAGAGTAGATCATTAAGGATGCTTCTATTCATTTAGAAAGTACGAAATCTGTTTTCTACTTTAAATAGTCACAATCAGTATGAAAGAGGATTGCAGAAACTTTGTAAGAAACAGTTGGAATTGATGAAAGAGTCGGTTTAATTTAAGTCAGGAAATTGAAAAGAGAGGAAGAAATGAGAAGGTGGGAATAATATCAGATTTTTTTTTAATCAGCTTGTTATCTCAGAGTTACAAGTATCTCATAGATCTCTATTTATATTTTTATGTGCATAAAATAATGACTTTACTCATATTTAGAGTAGTCGAATTAGGAATCCTCACTAATTTCAAATAAAATTCAACATTTCTAGGGGTAAATGTAATGTAATAATGACAGAAATCAATTTTACGATGATATTATCATAGTTCTTTATAAATTGAAAATTAATTTTCTTTTGGCACAATGTGAATGGACTTTAGACAGGTTTACCTAGATAACGTGATCATCATATATTGAAGTAGATAACAGTTCACCATACGCAAGCCACAGCCCTGAATGGAGATAAGAGACACAAAACATTTTCGTTTCCACACAATCCAATTGATAAAATCCAATAAAAGATAGAGTGTGAAACTCACTACCACAAAATTCTGCGGCTAAATTCCCTTTGATTTTTTTTTTATGAAAAAAAGTTCTGGTTAGAATAACCAGATTTCTGGTTATTCTACTCAAATTTTTTTAAGAGTTCTTTAAAACTAAGCATTCACCATTTTTTAAATTTAGCACAAAGTTAAACGCCTACTACATAAATAAATAAAAATAAAATAAAGTGAAATAAAATATTCAATCCTCATCAATTTTGCTTATGTACGACAGGGCCTGGCTATTATAAATTGTTTCGATCGATATTTCGTAAAGTACTCGCTTTGTGAAGAAGCTAATGATTTTTAAAAAATGAATAAAAAGTCGTTGAATACTTCTTTTCATAAATTACTCTCAGAAATATTGTATTATATTCTTTGAAAATTTTAAGAAAGAAATTGGAACGTAAAACTGCAAAGTGTACATTTTTTCGCATAAATAAATATATCTTTTTCACATTGTTCAAACGTGCTTGTACATTAGCATGGTGGGCTTTGTGTGAAAAAAGTTTCGTCGCTGCATGAGCGCATAATGCAATAAACAAGGCCATAATCTGTCATCCATCCATTCTCCACGTTGCCTGGAGGATCTCAAGTACCTAGGTGTTCTCTAATGTTCAAAGCCGTTGAAATTGTTTTACTTTTAACTTGTTTCAAAGCCGCAGAACCTTCGACACTTTCGAAACTTTATCTCACATAATCCAAAAGTTTCAACAATCAAAGTTCGCGTATAAAAATCTTTTCCAGTGCAGAAATAAATATGTAGGTAAAAAAATGTCATAGGAATAAAACTTCCAACTTTAAAATGGACAATTAATTACTGTTAAATCTTTCTTCCTCGTTTAGAATATTATTAACGATATTCAGATTAAATTTAGCTCCAGTTTAAAGTCGAGATTATATTTGAAATTCTCAGTATTAAAAATGGAAATAACGTCCTTCAGTGTTCAATTCACTAAATGTAAAATCATGACTGTTTAATGAAACGTTCAACCATAAAAGGAAGAATAAACGAAAATACGCTTCTGGGATAATCAAGTTTGAATATTTAACCGAAAAGCATACAGACTGTTTAATAAAACATCGAACCATTGTTATTTCAAATGAACTGGCAAACAGCTTCAAAATGTAAAATTCAGACATATTTGTTCTCAAATATTGTCATGCCTGATTAATATTTCGACTGCTCTTTCATAAATAAAAAATGTCGTTACAATTTCTAGTTTCCCTTTGCCCTGTGCTAGTTCTCCGTTGATCAAATTTTCAAATAAGATTTTTCTTTTTGTTTCAAAAACCATTTACCAGGTTTACGAACACCAGAATTTTTAGGTGAAACCATTCACTGAAAGTAAATCACCATCACCATTAAGAGAATGTTTTTCGGGTAACTCTTGTAGAATAATTTTTTTAACGATTCTACGCTTGTATATCTCGTTTTTCATCGGCGTGATACCATTCACAGCACATACAGATGTTTTTACGTGTAGAAAAAGCTTCAAATTGACTATTTCGATATAACATCTCGTTCCTGATTTCATTAAAGCTGGCACTAGAGTAGACTAATTGAATTTCACGCACCTTTCTCGAAATTAATTTCTTTACTGTAAAAATGGCATTCCTAACAAGCTTTCTCCACTAATTTTCATTTTTATTTCTACACTCTATTCAATCAAAAAAAAAGTTCCCAAAACCATTTTATTTTTATTTTTTTTTACTAATTTCAATTTCCTAAGTTCGAAATGTTTAAATAATTTAGCACATATCTAATTGTAATCTATAATAATTGTAAAAAAATCACAGGAGCCTTTATTTAACCAATTATTGCCTTTCTAAAATAAATATATTAAATGATTCTAAAGAAACGCAAATAAAATCCCAGACTGGAAATCGAAAAAGTGAAAAACAAAGGCTCTCATTGAAATCTACAAATTAACAATCTGGTCTTTTCAGTGTACTAGTTGATAAGGGAATCTGGGTCTACAAACTGGATCTATCATGTGCATCTTTTGTTGAAATTTCAATGGTTTGGCGACGTCATGTACAATTTTATCGAAACTTTATATGTATGCCTGTATCTAAGCGGACGTCAGATGGGGCTTTTTATTGAATATTATCATTTTTTAAAGGAAGCTTATGTTAGCTGTGAAAATAAAAAAATACAACATTCCAGCTTATCTCCTGTACGTTCCCAGATTCTGCGTTTAATAAGGTGCGATAAAAAAAATTACAACTATAAAAAAATTTCAGTAGAGATTATACATAAAATTGAATCGTTTGTAAAAGGAATCTTACACAAACTGAATTGAAATCGCTAGTGATGAAAAGAACATTCTAGTACAATTGTACAATTTTTGCAAAAATTTTTTCACCATATTCGAAGTCGAATCCTTGGTAAATGTTTTATCTTCTTTCCTAGAATGTTCTTTTCATCACTAGCGATTTCAATTCAGTTTGTGTAAGATTCCTTTTACGTCGAAAACTTTTCTACAACGCTTGAAAAATTGAAATGGAATATTAAATCGCAGCTATTTCAGGACGTCTGGGCGATGATGGAATTTTCCCTCAACACAAAATGATGGTCTATTTTTCAAACTGTGTACACAAAGAAATAATGAAAATGCGAAAAAGTGTATTTACATTTTAAATCATGATATATTCATGTTTGGATTTCGAAATATGTACTTCTCGTGCATGTTTTCTAGAAGAGAATTTGAGATTACACCTTCGCTAAAAAGTAGATTTTATTTTAAAAGTTTATAGTGCAAAAAAATAAAGAGCCCTTATTTATATTCATAGTAACAAATCAACATTTACAAAAGTTCTTTTTTTCTTGTCTGCAAATGCATAACAAAGTGTCTGTAAACAAGAGGAAAAGCTAAAGTTATCCAAAGCGCATATATATTGATCCAAGTCAAAGGCAAAATCGTTGGAGTGAGATCAGAAGTCAAACGTTCCAGGATATATTTTACGCATCAACAATTCTGAATCGATATTCCAAGGACGTGCGATCCTTTGCACCACACGTATTTCGGAATTTTCAATTCGTTGTGATTTCAAGCGCACTTGAAAGATTCACCGCAAAAAGAAATAGTCCACTGAGCTTTTGAATTCGCACCCCTGGTAAAAGTTTTGAATTGAAATTCATTACGAAACAATTCAAAATTTTCTGAATCATTCCGAAATTCGTATCTGAACCAAACAGTTTCATTCCGATCTAATTCGAATGCGCGAAAAAAATCAGAAATTTATTTCAGAAAATAATATTTCTAAGACGTAAATAAAGTCGGTTTCACGAAACCGAAAATAAGTGACATCTACGATTGTCCTACATTTTCCTCACAAGCAAAAAATGTATTGCTTTTTTTCTTATTTTTTGAGATGAATTGAAGAACTGTAATTTTGGAATAAAAGAAATGCTTTTGTTTAAAGAGGAGAGTCCACACTATGTTACTATTCGAAAAATAAGGAACTAAAGAACTTATCATCTGGATTATGATCCGCTTTTATCGAAGGAATTGTTCTTAAGATGATTAATCAATTTTGCCTTTCTATTTCGCTTGTTTTCTCCTACCAGTAGTGAAGAAAATGAATCACCAGCCATTCTTTGAATTATTCGTCGACAGATTGAGGGACCGTCAAACGAATGAAAAACGCATTTTATCGATTGCGCATTAATCCAAAGAGAAGTGCGGATTAACGGTTTCGATGTTCTATAATTAATGCTTTAGGGGTTAACCGTTGAATTATCTATAATACTGTCTGCATTAGGCAATTTGTAATTCATTGAATCCATACATCAATTAGTATCAACTATCAAATTAAAAATCAAATAATCAAGCCGCGCTTCTTAATCCCTTGGAATTTTTATTTAAAAAAAAAAATGAAGACGCTTTTTACATAAAATAAGATCCCCTTTAGAGAATCTCAGAATTTAATAACTTGAAAGTTACATCCAATATTTTATACGTTGACTTAGAAGTAGGTATGAGAGAATGACTTTAAGAAATAATATACTTTCTGTAGTAAAACTAAGGCAAACTTTATTATCCTTTCAACTGAAAAATATGAAGCTCATAACAAAATGTAAAAAAAATACATATTTTTGTTGAAAATTATTGCAATTGTAATATTGAATATTATAATGGAAACGATAAATTTTTAATCTGCAAATTGAAGGCTACAAATGTTTATGTGCTCATATAAACACTTTAATAACAGAGATATTTTGAGCAAAAAAAAAATATTTAATTGCATCAACGTCGAAAATTGATCGGCTGTAAATGAATATTCATACAATGCGCCATTGTAACCGTTACGAAATAACTGGAGGTAATTACTAAAACATATAAGTATGCATCAAAATCCAAACACTGGACAGAGTGTCACGTACAGAACTTTGCTTTGCTAGAACAACAAACTCATGAATTATGAAATGGTTTGTAATTTTTACTTCTTCTGAATTTAGATCGAGAAATTAGATAGGATTATAAATGAAAATTCGGTATAAAATACTATAAAATATTCACTATTTATCCTTTTTTTTCTCATTGAGCTAAAGTTTCAGACGTCTAATCTTACGAAATTTTAAAATATTTTTGTAATTTTTACTTTACCTACTATCAAAATTGACAACTATTGCGGGGAAACTGACATTTAAAAGGCTAAACGGTTAATTTTCGAATGAACATTAATAAACGTGACATTTGTGACCGAACCCAGAGGAAATGTGATTTTTTGTGATTAAAATATTCTGAAAAATTGTTTTTGACAGATTAGAAAAAGTTGTTACCAAAATTAAGAGAAGCTTTAATTACAAGAAATACAATGAGTAAATCGAAAAAGGTATAAAACCAACGTATTTTATTAGAAAGTTCATACGAAAGGACAAAGTCGAGAACAGTTTCTGTTTTTGTATTGTCTTCGCCTATGTCGTTTTACTTTTTATGCTTTCCTAACTATCTGAACAGAGATTCGTTACTGCTAAGAGTACTTTGTTGCAATTTCAATTTAATTTGTAGAACCGATATTGTTACCGTCTATATAGTAGTGATTTGTGTGATTTGTCAATTAATCCTGTCGGTGGTCGTGCTATTCTGGCAGCGACTATCTTATCGGATAGTCAGAACATGGATCGTAAAGGCAGATTATTGTTCTGCATCCGACAAGCACACATACCACCTCGTTTTATGTTTGATTAAGCATTTCTCGTCCTCAATTTCTAAGCAAATAATAAAAATCGAATTTCCTGCAAATTTGAAGATTTTATCCAATTCCAATGTCAAAGAAAATTTGTCGTGGATTCGAATATGTGAAGGCAATTAAAATCTATCAGCGAAATAAATATTTTATTCTTAAAATGAATGTATGAGATAAAAGCCACTTAAAATTTGCCATAAATCTCTAACTACTTAAACATTGTTTCACTGATCGTAAATATTCGCATTTTTGTGTAATAAAAGACGTTCTCTGGATTTGCTGAAACTTTATGCTGAGAAATGAAGAAGCGATTAAAATTTGTGAATTTGAAAACTTTTGAAAAATCTAATAGTTTCTTTACATTAGAGTTTTGGAACTGATTCTCTTGAACGATCGTATTGACTCTTTTTATTTGGATTCAAGGTAAATGTACAAAGTTCTAAGAATAGTTAAAATATACTTTTGTAATCAGAAGAATCTTTTATTTGTAGATTGTCTTCTGGAACTACTTTCTGTAACTTTGTCAGTGTTGATTCGTCTTCCAATTTCGAACAATTGGAAACTTCAATCTTTTTCGAAGATAAAACAAGTCTCTTGTGAATTATCTTCAACTTTTACATTCACTGTATTTAAACAAAAATTATAAAAAAAAGTTTCAACAAAATTATTTCAATGACTCACAAAATGAATGTATGACACGTGTGGTGTCAAAACAATTAGTTGAATGATTTGAATTGAGGTCTCGCATATTTCGATAAACGTAAAACCATTCCAAGGCAATGGTGAAGCATAATCATATGTGTATATTATATCCCCGATTATATCTATATATCTATTTATGTTTTGAATAGTCCTATCAGGAAACGCAATCACGCGTCTCGTCTATAAATCCATTAAACCGTATTGCCTGTATTGCGCAGTCTAATCAATTGATCAACAGATTGCATAAACTTATTAAATATCAATATATCATTCTACTAAATAAAATCTGAATGCTCCAAGACAGTTTCCTCTCTCTAAAAAAAGGGTGTAAGGAAATGTCTCGCCCTCAACATTTGTTGGCAATATTTTAAAATAAGCGGATATTTTCAGAGAATTTTTTCTGCTATCTGCGACCTTATTCTTTCATTATAAATTTTTATGTTATTTTGTAGATGTAAGTAAAGTTTTTCTTTTTCTTATTTATATTCAAAAAGAATATGAGTATGGAAGACGATTTCGCGCATGCGGAAAGTAAAACAACGAAAGAGTTGCAAACAGATATTCTACCCTACATGTGTAAAAATTGGTACTGGCACAGACTTGCATTTAATGAAACTGTGCGAATGGATGGAAAAGGGATGCGGTGGTAAAAATAAGGAAAGAAAGTTTTAAAAGTAAAGAGAAAACAAAAAAAGAAAAATGAGAATAAAGAGAAAGATGTGGTTAGATGTGCGCATATGCTTCTATATTTCTGTGAGGGTAGACGTTGAGTTTAATGTGAGGGAAGGGTGAAAACCACCTCCACTTGTTGAATTAACTCTTTCTTCTGCGCCAAGAACTGAATTTCATTTCTATACAGATACGTCGTATCTTCAAAACTGTCACGAGTCTTCAGGGATTCTTTTGACGGAAACTGAAACCCTGGGGGTTCTAAATATACGTTTTGATTGATGCAAAATACAAAGGGAATGCAACTTTATGTAGGTCTTACTTTTATTCTCAGAATTTTTACTGAAGGTCGAAAACATCTCATAGATTGATAATATGTGTAATATTTTAGTATAACTAGCAACTATCAAACCAACAACTCATGATTTTTAAAAGATTTCGTAGAATTTTAATGGATTTCAGGATATTTCGTGGAATTTTAAAGGAATTTATGCTATTTTAAGATATTTTTAAGAATTCTAAGGGATTTTAATATAAATGTGAAATTTTGAGGAATTTTGAAGGTTTCGTGAACTCGTGGAATATAAAGCAACTTTTTCTGTTTATCCTTCCTGGGTTATGATGTTTACACGAGAATGTTTATTTGTTTACTTTATGAAGGCAACTGTGGCACTTCTCAAACATTCATCCTATTCAGGGTGGCTGTTGATTGTTGAACACTAAGGAAAGCCTGAGACAATGAGAATTTAGAAGCTTCTCTCGGCTGCTTCTGATTGACATTGCCCCTGTCATTAGCAGCAGAAACCTCAATCTAACGTTCCATTTTAGACAAGTATTTACTTCCTGAGTAAATCATCAAGGAGTAAAGAGGATATTTGTGATATTTGTTGGAAGGCATTTTATGTGATTGGCAGCTGAAAACTAATAAGGAGAAATCTTTTCCAATGATGTTATCAAGGAAAATACTCAACATTATTCTAAAGGTTTATTAAAATTCAGAGATGTTTATCAAAAAATGATTGCCTCCCTTTTTCTGCTTAATTTGTGTCATGAATAAGAATTAACGCGAAAAATTCGATATTATATGTTGTCAATCTCACTCAGATGCAGCTGCGCTCGAATGAAACGAAGCAATATTACATTACCATATAAAGTACCATCCGAAGGAAAGCTTTCTGTCAATATTTTTCATCCTCCTCAGAAAATCATGTCTCTACCGTGTTCATCTGATAAGAGAAAAAATGAGAACGACTGTTTTTTCAACTGAGAATATCTATAATATAGAAATATGAATCTAGAGGCTGGTGTGTTTGAATTTTGAGAGCATGAGTTATTTGGCATGTATTGAGCTTCAGTTAAATGCGAAAGGCACTTCAAAGTCTACCATCTGCGAAACGGATCCTACAGAGGTTTCAACTAAAAAAAGTTGAGGTTCTGTTACGAGAAACAACCAAACAATCAAAGTCTAAATAGAAGCAGTAGGCAACGAAGAATGTGGGAAATATTTAACGTGGTTAGCTAAATTTGTGGCAAATGAAAATAAACAAATACATAAATAAATAAATAAATAATACAGAGAGTAAAGAATACTCACCTCAGTGTCATTGTGATGAAGTTTTAGATGAAATTTAGGCAGCAATCCCATTTTATTGATATTATCAATCGCCAATTTGGCAGCTTGTAGTTCACTAGGACCCTCAGGTCTGGGTTCATTTTTTTGCGTCATCTCAAACAATCCCAAAATAGTCACATTTACTTTTCCCCCTTCTACATTTCTACCTACATTTTTTGGCACATAAACTTCTTTTTCTAGGTCCTTATCACGAAGAGGTAACCATGACATTTTTCTAGTTGTTGTTGTAGTTGCAGTTGTAGATTCCTCACTCTTTTCTTGAAAGTTAACAATGTCGTCAGTAGAGAGGATTTCGAAGGTATCGTTAAAGTTGACGCTGAAGTTATTTTCGCTACTGAACTGTTGCTTTTCATCCTGATTTTCGAGGATTTCCTCTGTCACCTTGTTCGTTTTTCTTCGATGGTGCAGGACATCTCGACTAGGGCTCATTGGTAAATCCGGCAATGCCTCAGTAGCTTGTACTATTGATGTATTTGAAGGTGGTTCTGTAATTTCCAACTTCTGAGGTCCAAAGTGCCTCCTGTCAAACTTTTCACCACTTGAGCCAGAAGAAGGTTTGTAGGTTACCTTGAAAATGGAAATGAGAAATTATTCTTCACTGTACAAGAAGAAAATTCCAGAACAGAATATATAGCTTAGTATCATTAGACAAACGGCTAGATGTTTCTCGGAAATAATTCGTAGTTATCAGATAATTACTGCAATAAACTTCTACAAAAAGAAAGGAAAATAAATAAAGTTATGCTTTTAAGAGGTAAAGTTTAACTTAACTTTTAGACTAGATTTTCACATTGTGCAAAGATTATATTGCACACATTATTGTCTAATTGTTCTAGTGAACTATTCAATGTCCTGCATAGTTTAGTCATTAAATGAAATATCCTCGAAGCTTATATCCTAGGCATTTCAAATCTTGCTGCACTAAATCGCGTCATTACGAGAACAATAAAATTATATGAACTTTACCTTAACTGGAAATTTCTGGGAACCTTCGAAACCGACGAACGGCGGTTCGTTGCTGGGTGCTTCCGCAGTCCTATCGGTTACATTAACGTCAGAAACTAAGTTGAGGATGATGACCGGAAATCCGTCCTCCTTGTTCTTCTCAGTCTCGACTTTCGTCGTACAAACGTTCACAGGACACATATTCTCGTTTGTTGACTCCATTGAATCCTTCCTATTTCCTAGCGAAAATAACGATCTATTGTCTCTGCTTTCGTCAATACTCTCGATATTGTTGTCATCTTCGGGACTTGGAGAGGCTTCATTCTCAAGGAAGCTCTCCTGATTGTCTGAAGTCGCACTTCCTTCTTCTTCGTATCTTCCCATCTTTTCAGCCTTGGAAAAAGTAATGCCAACGTGTGAATTGTCCAAGGACTTTGAGTTCCTTTCGATTGAAAGCACTTTGCAAGAAAAGCTGAGAAGAATGAAAAGCAGGACGAGGAGTGGACGATGAAAGGGCGAGAAGAGGACCGCGAAGGGAAACGTCGGGCGAAAAAGCTTGCAAGCACGCAACATAATCAGTCGCGTTTCCGGCGACACAACCCGGCCCAACTAGCCGCCCTCATCTGCAAGAAAACACTAAAAACGACGCCATCTTCATTTTTAATGTTCTAGATAAAAATCTCTGATCATTTTTTTCTTCTTCATTTCTTCCCTTCATTTCTCCCCTCTAGTAATTTTTATTTCTTAATATAGATATTTGATTCTATATTATGAACTTCTCGGCAGTCTGCAAAAGAATAATAATATTTAATATAAACTGGTAGACAAACTATTTATATTCTTTAAGAAAAAAAGGTCTATTTAAAAAAAAACTTGCCGCTATGATATTAATTTTTAAGACTATCCAATTTCATTAGCTTATTTTAAAGATGTTATTAAACCTTACGAAAATCTAAAAAGAAAAGTTAGGTATTTTAATTAGTTCAGTAGTCTATTAGTTCGAAAAAATAATACTATGTAGTATAAATGAACAGAATATATCTATCTGCACCTTTCATCCGTATAATTAGCTCGGTAAACAAGAGAGCATTATATAACAAACTCCAAAATTTCCCTCTGGATATATATTTTTTGCCCCACTCATTCTTCATTGCTTCAACTTTAGATCATTTGTTCCACCAGATAAAATGATGATTCAACAGAAACCTTCCAAAATCTCGTGAGCACGAAAATATAAAAACTTTACCTCAAGGCATATCAGCCTAATTGTATTTTCCGAACTTTTTCGAGAACTCTGCAGGATTATTACAGCAGGGAGCATTTTTCACGCGTATGAAATGCTACGCTTACGTGAAATTTTCGATTTCAAAAGACTTTTAAAGCGAAACGTTTCGTTAATGAAAGAACTTTAACGTGCCGCCTCATCTAAACCGAGCGAGCGAACTATGTGTTCGCGTATAGAAGTTGTATAAGTATAATCACCATTCTAGAGGAAATCAGATTTTTAACGTTCATTTCTTCCGTGACGCTTTCCGAGTTAAAATTGCCCAGCATATTTAACTACTTTACATAAATTAAAAAACAATTCCCTCCGAGCTTTATTCCAAAGTAAAATATGGTCCCATTTTATTTTTTTGTGAAATTGGAAATAAGACTGAAGCACCTTTAAGGTAGTGTGGATAAAAAACATCATTTAAAGTGATTTCAAGAGATTTTAATAAGTGATTTTCAAGATTTTCAAGAGAGATTTGAAATGTTTCTAAAGAATTTGAAGCGGTGCGGGTTTTAAAAACAATGGATGTGCATGTACTTTTCAGATTTAAAATAAAAGTGTAGATAACAGTATGAAAGGAACCACTTTAAAATTTAAAGAACCCTATCAAGTAAACTATTACACAGAAAATAAAGTCTTTTATAAAAGTAGTTCTGAAGATTGTTCTTTGTTTCACACCGTTACTCCAGTAAGCGTGAGGAAAATAGAGTGAATATAGAAAACTTGTAGACAAAGTAACAAAGTTACAAAGGGGACTTTGTTGCAGGCAGAAACACCGACGTAGCAAATGGCTCAATTTCCGGGAAACCAATGGTGTTTGAGATCGACAAGCGTGAAGGACTTCCGCTTGTTCACTGCTAAATTCAGAGAAAGAAGAATGGAGAAGTAAGTTCGTAAGTGTGGATATTTTACAATCGTAACAAGTGAGAACACTTCAGTTCTTTACTTAAAGAACTTTTCTATAAGAGATCCTGACCTCGTTTGAGATATAATTGACAAAAGAATTTAAGTAGTTAATTTACAAAATATAGAGTAACCTTTCCTTTCAGTTTTTCCTCGGTCGGGGACTAAAATTCACACAACAATCTCACGAATCAATTGTGTTTAAAAATAAGTTCCTTTATAAATTAAATGACATAATGCAATCAAATAAACGTGAATTCATTTACATTACGCGAAGCTATTTTTATCTACCCCTACAAATGTTCCTCAGGAACACAAAAAAAATTCAATAATGTTTACGCAGTAAATGGAAGGTAAGCACAAGAAACCAGGAGGCCTGAACTCAAAAAAGCTGAAACTTCTGTCGAACAAGTGGCTGATGATGCCTTAGTAGAGCGCAAACGATCGAAATATCGAATGTGGATGTAAGCAAGCAGGGTGGGGGGGATTTTCGATCCTCTGATCAACCAAAAAAACATTAAGGAGATATGATGAAGTTATATTCCACCTGTGTATCGTTGAAATAAATTGTTTCTCAACGTGTGTGGCTTCTCAACATCTGTAACAGATAGTCACGTTGATATAAAAAAACTAATGTTATACCCCTATGAATTTCTTATAGAGAAATATAAGAAACGAATGGACGGAAATGTCCTGCACTTTGAAGAGCATTTCAACGTAAACTTATTTGTTGCATAGCCATCTTTAGTACCCCGTTGCACATACGACCTTTCTATCTTTAATGGCTTTACTCAATTACTGACACTTTCTCGCACGTGCTCAGAGCACGTTCTCTATTGCTAGGAGATACTAATAACTGCTTTGCCCAGTAGACGCGTGGCAAGAATATAATGCACTCGTGGTGTCTCCGGCATATATGGCAGTTTAAACAAATGGAGTGAAGAGAGACGCAAAGAGAGAGAGAGAAGAGAAATTGCGGAAGTAAATCATTTACCATCTTCTGTACAAAACTGACATGAATGAGAGAGCATTTCGTCACACTAAAAAATTCTAAAGCTCATGTTGACGTAAAGTCGATACTTTTGGGTCATTTATTTATTACGTGACGCTTTTTTTGACGATTTTTGGACCCTCCGCTCACCTCTTGTAAAGCTACCGTAACAATTGAGTATAGTATAGATCATTTTAGGGTATATCGTTATATTTCGAGGGATTTCAAATAATATCACACAAAATATAAGATTTATTACAGGATCGTCAAGAATTTTAAAGATTAAAGTAATTTTCAGGACATTTAAAAACTCTAAAAGCGATTTTCTTCATTTTTACGTATAGTTTTACTGAAGAATCACTTTTTATGTTTTAAATTCGTGATCTTTCAAGTAAAAATGCCTACAGTGTATATAGTTTACAAATATTTACACATGAATTCATACTTTGTACTTGTATTCATTATTTCTGCTTTAATCTCTAGAAATCACTGGTTGGAAAGAGATGTTTGTTGAAACGGAGAACGTTTCGTGTTAACCAACCTGGTTATGAAAGGTAGGCGAAGACAAAGGGTTAGACTGACACACTTTATTGACGTTCAAAACAGAATATCGCAGCTTGCAGTAGTTTCATGCTCTACTACATGTAGAAGCTCAGCTACCACACTACAGATCGTCATGGCTATTCCACTAGAAATGGGTATTTTTAATTGCTCGGGACATCCGATAAAACAACGAACTAGCCCTACGAATGTTTCGTCCACTCATCCATTGCTCGTTTCCACCATTATCTACCCCAGCTCTCTGAAGAAACTTCTTCATCGTTTAATAGCGAGGGAGACATTTCCCTTCAGATAAGAATTACTTACTTACTGAAATGAGTTATACAATAAAGTAACTTTGATTTTATCTCGAAGATAATAACTTTGGTTTTATTATATTCATTAAAAGTAGAAAATATCTACATTAAAGTTCGGCAAACTCTTTTCATTTATTACTTTTGAGTATTAAAACTTTTATATTGCACTCAAACTCAAACTCCCAGATGACCAATCCCAATTTGGTGGGTTCATAAAATTCTAGAAAAAAAGCTTTTAGTATTCCGAAAGCAGAAAATAATTTTTTAAATTTCACATTGTACATTTTAGCAGTAAACAGTTTCATAGAATCTTTGACAACCTGTTTATTGAGTCCAAATCTCTAAAGGTGTGTTTTACACAAGATCTACTGTACTAAAGCAATTCTATTTTTAAAGAAGCTATACGGCTTCGTGAAGGGTTGCAAAATACGCTCGTAAATTTCGTCGACCTTCTAGTGAATTATGCTTCGCTTCTTCCTTTTTTCCCGTCTTCCTGATCTAACACAATTTTAATTCGTTAAACGAATAATCTTTCAAAAATGCCATCACTAGTCAACGTGACAATTTATAGTGAGATATTTTGCTGTTTCAAAAAAAATTAAATTTATAATAGTTAGGCGAATAATTAAAATTCAATTAACTATTTTAAAAAATTGAGACCTATTCTCAAAATGTTGTCTACTTCACATCGAATAATTCCAGTTCGATATTCCACAATCTTTTCTTCTTTCAACGCTTAAAAATTTTTCATTCTCCTGACACTTACGAAACTTCTCAAGTGAATAAAATGTACTTTTTCTTTGAAATTTTTTTTTTTTATAAAACAACTCGCTGAAGTGCAGTTTTTTGTCAGAATATCTGGTATCTTCACTAACAAAGAACTTCTTTTACAAAAACTAGAACAGGTTGAGCACATTCCCTTCATAAAATAAATTTTTCTAAAAGAATACCCAGATAGCGGTATATATTCTCCAGTAAAAAATTAATTTCGAATTTAATTAATTTTAAGGAGAAGGTAAACTACTACATTTTTATATTAATTAAATACCTACGGCCGTTTTTAATGTTAACTAAATAATAAAATAAATAATAAAAGTAAAGCTTCAGCTTCTCAATTTTTGATTTAAATTATTTATGATAGTCAGAATAAAATCTGCCTAGGATTATATTTTTACTGATCCTCTTTTCTATCAATTTCAAATTGATTGTTTGGACTATATATTGAAGGTATCATTCGAAACAGAATTTGCAAAACGAATACCAAGCCTAGAATCTTTCGGATTGAGTCCTGATGCAAAAGAAATTCAATTCCGCCTAGCAAAAGGATTTTCAAAGCGTATCTGTTCCAGATGCATAAAACTTCGAATTCTTCAGAATGCAATCGCTGCTCTTTTTTTTCATTTCTGGAACTCCACCACTGGGAAAAAGTGGAAATACCTCTGAGCCACTAGAGCTATGTAAGTGCTCCGAACAGTTTTAAAGTTCCGCAGATTATGCCATGCACATACCACAAAGTGGAACTTTTAACACAATCGCTGTGATAAAACTTTCTCTTTTTTTATAATTTCCATTTTTTCTAATCTTTAGTTTCATAGAACCCAGAAAATAAAGATAATTCGAAAAATTTCAATCAGCTGTTCTTTTCGAAGCTTTTATCACGCGTTTTATTCATGAGACTTTAATAATTTATAATTAAGTAATTTAAAAGTATACAAATATGTATTTCTTCTCAAAAATTATTAGTGTTTAAAAAATATAAAAGATATAATCTAGCCTGTACTTCCTTGCCCTTCACATTTATTTTTGATTATCCATGAAAAACCGAATCCCAATTAAAGGCAAAATTTCGTTGAGTAGCTACAGTATCTTCAACTTAATTGGGAATTGAGACCTATAATTAAAGAGTCCTCATTCATTTACTCAAGAGCGGTTCGTGAGAAAACAATAATCTTTTTTTGAGTGCTTTAAAATTTTGAATCCTTCCAAATTAAATGCATAGCCTTTACAATTTAATTGTTCTATGAGGTACAGAATATTTGTTTAATTTTATCCAGTTTAGTTCATCAAATTGTTTAGTGATAATAAAGAATATTTATATTCGAAAAACTTAAATTTCGAGTTTTAATATGGAGTATTTTATTTGAAAAATTAGACATCTTTTCGCAACCTTTACGAGTTGAAAGGTAATTAAATTTTTTAATGAGATCAACTTTTAGACCATTCAGTATTGAAGAGGGCTTTCAAGAGGGACTTCATAAATCTCTGTAATCCTCAGAAGGCGAAAGAAGAGGAACTTTAAGTATTAGGGCGGAATAAGGATGATCAAAAAAAAAATCACGCGGATAAGAGTTTAAAAATTAAATACATTCTTCTGAGTTATTAATTTCAGAGACTGTAATTTCTCGTCCATAAGAAAAGAAAAATGAAAATCTAGAAAAAGAATCTGATTTCTTTGCTTTTTTGCTCATTTTTCGAAGATTATTATAATCTTGTGATAAGGATTATTATGGAGGGATATTATATATCTGATGAGAAACGACCGAAAAGGATTACCTCGACGAGAGTCTCTTCTCTTTCTTGTTAACCATAATGCATTTAATAACTTTCCCTCCATTTTCGATTTCGTTAAATCCAAAAGATGGCTTTTATTGAAAAGAACGAGAATTTACTACATTTTTCTTTTTATTACTTGCTTTGAGGCGCAAATATGTTTTAATTAAAAGCGCCTTCATATGCCTATTAAAATACAAGTGTAGAGTTCTAAAAACTTTAATGTAATAGAGTTCAAATTTAAATTTCATAAATTTTAGAATATTAAACTCTACTTTCATAGAAACCCAATTTCCAGTCATTCTTCTATTGAAGTTCAAAGAATATTTATAATTATTGCTATTTAAAAAAAATTTCAAAGCATTATGTAAATTTTCCTAAGTGTAAAATTAAGAAATAATCTTTATAAATGTAAAAAACTTTGCGACCCTTCTTTCTTAAAAAATATTTCACTACCTTCACGTAAAGATAATTTTTTAAATTCTGCACCTTCATGAAGTTAATTTTTATCTTTTATGACAGTCATCACTTCGCAAACTTCACGAAAAACGAGTCTTCCTTTCACAATTAATTTCTTTTTTAACTCCATCTGATAATTTTTTTTTTAATTTTTCCGAGTTCGAGAAAAAAATTGTCGTGGGAAACTACGTGAAAGTAGCCGCGACGCGTGGTGGCGGTCCGCGTACTGTTATCCTGAGGAAACTCGTCGGGCCTCCTTCTAATCGGAAGCTTTTCCGCGCAGACGCAAAGTTATCTAATTTCCCTGCTTTTCTGAATATCAAAATGGAAAAGTGAAAAGAAAGTGAAGAATAGAAAACAAAATGAGAAGACAGATATGGTGGAATAAGGATATGGGTAATGAAGAAGAAGCTAAGGTTTGAAAGTCTTGCAAATAAAAAATTCCCTCTGGAACTTATTTGTCCTTTCTCGACACCTAAAATCGTGTCCTATCATCCTACATTACAAAATGTTATTGCAGAACAAGCTCCTCCCTGGGGTTTGCTCAAACCGTAAAAAGAGTTTTATAAGATTCTTGAAACGATCCTTCTTCGCCTTTAATAGCATTACCCGTTAAACAGAAAACAGGCAGTAAAAAGTACAAGAACTTTACTTCAAATTAAAAGTTTCCCTTTCATTTTACGCTAGAGAAACTGAAAAATATGTTCGATTTCAAATTTAAATTTTTTATACTCGATTTTACTGGATATCTAGTAAAATCAAGTAAATAGCATTATAAAGTGAACAAGATAGACAGAAATTCACCGAGAATCTTACAGAATAATATTAACAATGATAATAATAATAATAATAATAATAATAATAATAATAAAGGTGTAAAAACTTTTGTGAAGGTAAAGTCAAATTATAATGAAAAATTGAATAGTATTGTTAAAGAAATTAAGCTTCATTGTATCTCCGTAGGCAAGGAATCTGTTATAAAATCAAAGTGGCAGATTTGGTATGTTAGTGCCATCCATTTCTGGGCAACTTTGTCACATTACTTCACTGTTACAGATGAAATATCTCGAGTTTCTGAACATACTGAGAGAATGAGTTGAGTTGTAAATTACAAGAATACGCATGAATATCAAATAGGTTACAATATTGTTAGATACGCGAGTAACTCTTGAAAGTTAATGCAAGTTTCATGAGTAGGATTCTAAATCGAAATGATAGCGTAATATTCTGCGTAATTCAGAAACGAACATTTCAGAATGTTAGTAGTGTAAGCGGAATACTTATAAATCACAACGAAAAAAATCATATTGCCGATTTTCAATTTTAAATAATTTTAACTTATTCTATAAAGATTTACACAAGGGAAGAAATCAGTTGGGTGAAATTTAAGTAGAAAATATGAGATTTGGTCAGACGCGGTATAATCACGAGAAATTAAAATAAATTGGCAGTACTCAATTTTAAATATTTTTAAACTATTCTAAAAATTTGCCCGAGGGAAGAAATCAGTATATGCGAACTTTAAGTAGAAAAGGTGCGATTTTGTCAGACATGGCATGATCACGAGAAATTTTTCTGAAATTGAATTATTTTTAATATGAAAATGTTCAAAAATGAATATTTGATACTGAGTAAGTTCAGAATTTAAGTGTTTTTTATTTCAAGTTCTTTCAAAAGCTTTTTAATTCCCCGTCAAAAAATTCCCCTCCTCTATGTAAATCTACATACATATTGCATACCAAGGAGAAGTCTCATTTCATAGAAACAAAATTCTTCACCCTCTTATTTAATATAGAGACCATATTGCTCAATGTAATAAAATTTTTAAGTTATACAACGCATAAATTAAAAAATGTTTGATACTTAAAAAATGTATATTAAATTTTTTTTTCAGTGTGTTGTGAAGGTTTATTTAAAACTTACATTTTATACAAATAAAGTTTTATTTTTAATAAAAGTTAATCTTAATAAATCTGTAGCGCATATAATATTACTAATTTACAAAGAGGAGATTTATTATTAAATGCTTGCTGATTACATTTATTACAGTTATACGATGAAAGGGAAAGTTAGAAGAAAATGTGAAGTAGAAAAGGTCAATTTCAGCGAGACGACAGGATACGCCCGGAAAAAGTTTTCATTTCAGATGTAAATGACGGAAGAGATCAGAGATGGAATTAAGAGCGCAAAAAATCTGGGAAGTAGTTCTTTTCACGAAACGCAATCAAATCCCAATCCTGACAGAAGTCCACTTGAAAGCAGCGTTCTGTCGTCGTGCTTATGTGTTATACACTCTTTTTCATATTTATGAACGAGGGATTTTCGTTCTACGTTCGCACGGAAACTCTCGTGTAATGCGGCGATCCACTTAATTATATTTTGTGGACGTACATGCTCAAATCCCTAGGGATAGACTGACTTGGTCGAGATTGATATTGCACTTTCGAAATGATGCGCTGAAAATGGAAAGTCACCAATATTCTTGTTTCTCTCGCTCTTCCATTATTTTTATGTGTCGCATTTCCAGCCTGGTTCTCGCTGAAATCGATTCACAACCTTAATCTCAGCATATTTCTGGTTGTTATAAGATTCAGAGAATCGTAAATGTATTACTTCTGGATTTGAGGAAGCAATAAAAGTTCACAAATGAAAAGTTAGTATTTTTTGAGGGTGGGATTTGTAGGATTTTTTTACCTTTTTTTGGTATTAGATAATATGCTCTAGTTTCATCTACGTATGCAATTTCTGATCTCCATAGCATACATTTGAATCTCCTAATTCGGTTATTCTCTCACAGTTGTAGAAATCAAGTTGAACTACGTCTGCATCTGTATAGCATTGACTTACATATAAGTACTAAGCCTATCTTCTATTCTGATACTGACGAAAGATCAAACACCAACATTTGCATTGGAAACCACTCGACATTGAAACAATAATTGAGTTATGGGAGATGTTAAGCATATACGATAACTTGACAGTAACATTTGCCCCAAATACTAAATTCAAAATAAACAAATATTTGAATAGAAGAATAAAACATGTATAAAATAAAATAATAGAATAGAATATTAGGAATTTGAAAAGATTTCAAGAGGTGAAAAAGTGACAAATTCCCAAAATAGGTGTAATAGGTGAACAATTTCAAAATAGATAAAAAAAGATGAATAAGTGTCGACCTTTGATGACTGGCATGTGTTAGTTTTACTGACAAATTTTTTTTTTTACTTATAATTTATTATGTGTTAGAAGAAGGTGAGTTTTGTAGGTTTTGTAATAAGGACGTTACAAGAGTCACACCTGGAAATGGGGGCAGGGAGGCAGTTACATCCCACGTAAGTTTTCTTCTTTTTTCTATATTGCATTTTTAACAATGTGTCTATGCTATTGGAAATCCGGAAAATGGGGAATGGACTAGGAATTTTTTAAATTAAAAAATTCTTGATAATGTTTTCTTGCTAATTATCTCCTTGATTCTTATAGAAAACTTTAAATTGAATTAGAAGGATGGCCAACTTGCGGTAGGTTCATCACTAAAAAGCCAGATAATTAATGAGTTTCTACTACAGAAAGTTTTAATATTATTTTCAACTATATATGGGAGACACTAAATGCTTTAAAGCACTTCTCGATTTTCGCTCTCTTGATTTCATCTCCTCCCTTTCGTGCTGTCTTCACCTCCCGTTAATTAGCGAGAACTTTGAAACGAGCTGCCACAGTTGGGCATACACGAGATGGAAAGGATGGACAGCTGGAAAGTCGACCCTGGGAGACGTTGTAGAGGAACCAATGTTGGAAATTGAATTGGAAATTCGAGAAGGGACGTTGATGCCAACAAATGTTGCAAACACTGCAATCTAATCTGTTTACTGATACAACAGTCCCAAATCTTTAAAGAAAAGATGTTCCCGACATTTTATCGAATCACATTTCCATAATAAAACAAGTTCTTTTCCGAAGGAAACGAAATATCTTATTTTCTACAAAAATAGTTATTATTAGAAAATAATGGAGTTTTAAAAACTTTTAAGAAATTTCGAGGAAAATTTTTCATGTAAAACGAATATTAAGTACTTTTATGGGATTTCAAAGGATTTAAGGAAATTTTCAGTAATTCTAACTTATAAAAACCCAATCTCCAAAAAAATAAGTAAAAAACAAAAGAAGACGATAAACGAGCAGAATGTAGGAGAGCTTCAATGTCGTGAACAAATGAATGAATGAAAATGCTTTGCAATTGAAATTTCGCAGGCTCTTAATTATAAATCGTCATAATTAACTAATTTAAATCTCATTAGATAGAAGTTAACCCCAGCATAGACCGCCGATCATTTTCCGCTAGTTAGAATCTCGGTCAATTAATTAGCGCATTTTCTTAATTGGTTGTCCATAAAAGCGCATTTAGAACACACTTCCAGGACATTTATAACCACGGCCTTTTGAAAATTATTATTCCAGATTCATACAAGCTTTGTTTTAAATAACAACTGGATAAAGACTGAATGATAAATAAAAGAACTTAGGGACAACTTCGAATGGTCTTTTATCCAGTTGTCATTCTCATGACATCGAATGAAGGAACGAGTATTATTTAAAAGATAAAATTCAAATTACCATCATTTAAAACCTGGGAAATTTAAAGGAAATTGAATCGGATATTCGAGAATGTCGACAAATGTTACAGACAGAAAATCTTTAAAAAGATGCTTCTTTGATACAGTCACGTACTTTTTCCCCTTCTTCGGAGGACTGTAATGCAAATTAAGCAATATTGTTTTCTCCCTGACACTTTCTTCAAGTGCTTTCTTTCATTTAATCTCGGATAATAAATTTTTTCAGAGCAGCACTTAGAAAAATGAATTTTTCCAGTTTGCACTTTAGTCAAATTAATTCCTTCAATAAAATGAAATGTTATTTTTATGGAATGAATATAAAATTGCATTTGAGTGTGATTTTATTGTCAATCAATATTTATTTGTGAGAAGCTTATTCACGCAGATGAATTCATTTCTTTAATTATAAGACTAATCTAACGTATCTCAAGTATTAAAAAAATGGTTTCAAATGAAAAATGAGAAAGGCACTTCTGATCGAAGTCTGGCCCTTCTGGCTGTTCCTGACCTAGTGACTTGGGGAAGGGTTAATAGAAGGGGATTCAGAGAGGGAAAGAGACATCATTCTTGTTAAGAGAAAAAAGGGGATACAAAGTGTAGGAGAAAAGAAGGAAAGAAGGAAACACTCAAGTAGGGGCTGACGCGGCTTTACGTGCTGACATAATGGCCCTTGTCTTGCCTTCATCGCATACTCTATTGAAGTTGCAACCAAGCCACCTACGTACCTACGATTGTACCGACACTTCCGTCGTTAGAGCTTTTGGCAGTAAAAAGTCATCCTTTTTTGTTCAGTAACTATTTCAAATCTCCTTATCTCGTTCCTCAAACTCGTGAAATTTTCACAAAATCCAACACTCCATTCTCTAATCCTCTCTTTTTTCTTCATTCCTTTTTTACTTGAGAATGAGTTTAAAAGCGTAAAATAAAAATAATTTCCGAAATCAATTCTGCCTTTCTTTGTCTTTCTGCATTGAAGCTCCTACTCTATACTTTCATAGCGAATATTTAATAAAAGAGTGTCTTTGATTCTTGTATCGATTCGTTCTAATTTTTTTTATATTTTCTGATACTAACGAACTATGTGCACGTATATCAGGAAAATGGCCCTCGCATGAGAACTTCATTATGGAAAAGCTTCAGGTCCTCAGACTTCGTAAAGATGCCTATTTTAAGATGCTTCTGGAGAATATAATTGATGAAGAAGCTATGGGAAAGAATCCAATTTAGACCATTGAAAGTAAACGCGATTTGGCGTTGGTTTCAAATAGCTTTTAAATATATTTTAAAAAATCAGCGATTTAAAATTACATTTGAATTCAGAAGTCATTCAATCATGACATCTTCGAGATTCCTATCGACGAAATCCTCCATGTCTCGACGCTTTTCACCCTCAAGTTTACACAGATGACGCAGAGCCATCGCGACTTAGTCTGTAATACGATTCGCGTTAGGAATACGAATCTGATGCATTTATGCCTCCAGAAATTTCCTCTAGAGATTGGCACATTGAATTCTTACCTCGCATTAAGGAAGTCACTCTCGCGAGTCTTATCAACACACGAGTCCCAGGACATTAAAATGCTAAATCCTAACCCAAGCGCCTGATGCCTTTCAAGTTATATTAAGGACTCTACTAAAACACTTCAATTGGATCAAACTATTTGAGAAAATCGGTACCATAAAGTCACCTAACTTCGGATATACTTGCCCGAATTTCGGACACATTTCTTGGATTTGAACTATTTCTTTTTAAAAATGGATTATGTTACAGAAGCAAAGAAAATTTTGGCCGAAATGTGGGGCAATATCCGAAGTTAGACGATTCTACGGTAACGATCAGAACAGTTGCAATTTATTGTAGGCCAGTTTATTTCTCGGAAGCCTCGTGCACAGGCACATTGCACATCGAGGACTTGACCTAATACTAGTTCCTGCTTGTCGATTATTTATGTGAGGAATGAGACTCTGCAACTCACTCGTGTTACAAGACATCACCCTTACATTATTTAGCGGAAAACCTGTCCTTACGGAGATTCATTCGGTGAACAACTTTCTCGGTTATTTCACCATAATATGTTCAAGGAGAGAACCAGTTGGTCACGCTATAAATCCTTTAACCATATCTACTTACGACAGAAAAGGATTCTCGTTCTCGGATCTTCTTCACATCATGAAAAAATCAACAAAAGTCTGTTTTATCCAGAATCATTTTTAAAAAGTGAATACGGAGAATTCGAAGATGACGAATTTTAAGATTCAATTATTGGTGACTCTTTTTTGAGCATTTAAATTAAACTACTAAAGCTCGTTTGACATCAGCTTCCATTGTTCGTCGACGTTGAAAATTTATTGCCCTAGGCGTCTGGCTTCGATTTTTATCCTGTTTTCATAGTTTGAACATTTCGACAGCAATTTCTCACTTTTCTGCCTAGCCGGAGGCGTCATGATCGACTGATTGAAATCGAATACGGGATAACAAGGGTAAAAGTCGTAAGAAGCCAAATTTTCAAGAACTTGTTAAAAGTTGGCTAGTTAAAACTTGGTTGAGACGAAATTTTTTCCTTCTCTATACTTTTTTGAAAAGTTCAGATGTGATTACTGAATAAGTAGGATCTCAAAAAATAAAATAACCTTAATAAATGACAACTTGTTTAAACAATGACATGAATGTGCTTTATTTTACATCGGCACTGTTTCTCTAAGTTTCTCCAGAAAAATCCTAAATCAAAAATTAATCAATGACTTCATTTATAAATATTGATGTTTTTGACGATATCGTAAATAAGAAAGTGTAGAATTCTAGAGATGCGTTATTCATATAAGTGTTTCCATCTCTTGATCCACCCTTTTACTATTTCAAGTAGTACAAGTCGTGCGGGTCAGACATGTTTCCCTCTAACCGAGAGTGGCTGAACCAGAATCAGTAGAGAAAGGGTGGATAAACTTCTATTGATTTCCTCTGTCCTTGAGATATTTAGCACAACGTGACCTATTTTTATCGACTGTTGAACTCGTAGAATATACGATATACATCAACAATGTAAATTTTCAGTAACGAGAACAAAATGATGAATAGCGCTGTAACGATATTCAACTACCTTTGTCCTCGAAAATCTAGCTCGTGTTCTACAAATATCTGCTAGTGCGATTTGCATTTTCCCTGCATTATATTATCATTCCAATCATTTCCCACCTTCTTCATTTAACATCTCCCGTTCTAAAGATTTAAAACATAATAAATCGGAATCTTCTCTAAAAAAAAAAAGCGATGTAACAAAATTAAAACGAAATATCTCGAAAATCTCGCATACATTGTTGTTGTAAACCTGATTTGCTTCACATTAAAACCAGGCTTATGCTGATTTCAAAACGACACTTGTCGACCCTCATTTTAGAAATTTGTCCTTCGACCCTCTAATTCTGAATATCCATTCATGGAAGCAATCTTTTTCTCCCCTTGCATATAAAAAGATGTTTCTTCATTTCCGAGACATCATGACTAATATAACGCTCTCAAGCCTAAAATCACATTATCTCCTTCGCTTGATGAACATCCAGTATTCCTCCTCCTCCGGCTTGCGTATTTCCTGTTTCTTTTTTGTCATTGTCGACTTGTCCTTGCGATATCGAGCGCCTCCATTGAAAGCTCTCGCCGAGCATCGAGTAGCGACCGAGTTAGACAAGTTCGCGCATGCGACGAAGCTTTCTTCAGACCCGAAAGCCAGGCAGCTTCAGTAATCAATACGGCAATGGCCGACACTCAACGGCCAGTCAGGTGCAGTCAGGGCTCATCTTTCGTGTGGTTTACATCGCGCAACTTGTCATTTCACAATAAATTCACTCGACATCATCTACACCCGATTCTTGATTTGCACAATCAAGCCAAAATATTCCATCATAAACTACATTCTCTCAAACATCTTTCAACTCAAACCAAACAATTGAAAAATATTACCAAACATCGAAAATCAGGGAGAGAAATCAAGAGGAGTGCAAGGGAAAAGATAAATACATCCTTCGAGAAACCCGGAGGTAACTGACCCTGCGCAACAATACTCTCACCGGCGAAGTTCTTCGACCGGTCTGAAACCTGGGAAAGATTCAGCTTCATCAATAGAAAGATAAGATATTTACATAAAAAATTATCTCAAAAGATAAATCAATCAAAGTGATTAAGGAGGTTCCGATTTCACCATTGAGGAGACGTTTCAAGATTGGCGGAAAGACGAGTCTTGCAAGAAGAAAAAAGGGGATTTATTGTAGGGGCGGGATTGATCCTTGTTTAAAATTTGAATTAGGGACTCGAAGGTCCCGTGTGTTGGATTCGGAAGTGAGATCGAACAACCGGTACGACGATCGAGTCAATAGGATCGTGGAAGGCCGTGAGGCTTCTCCGACACCTGGTAGGTGATCGTGATTGGTCCTTTCGTGCGGATTTACGGCAAAATCCCCAAAACGGCAACCCCTCGTCGCCGTGGTTCTGCCGGGGCCCAGCAGTACGCCGGGAAAGACCGAGAGAAGGGGAGCCAGGATCTTCGGGATCCTCCACCTCCGCCAAGGCGGTCGGTGAAGAGATGGAGGAAAAGTCGTCCTCCAGGTTCTCCGAATATCTCTTCGCCAAGATGGGCGGCCAGGACGTTTCCGCCTCGCAGGGTCCCCGCAAGGTGACGGCAGACACTACTCAGTGGATGCGGGAAAACCTATTGTTATTAGTCACCTTGTCTGGAGTCCTCCTCGGAGTGATTCTTGGTGAGATGGATCATCATTACTATTTATTTCATGTTTTAAACCTTATTTTAGACTAAATTTACAACTCATTACTATAAAATACAGCAATATTAAAGAAAAGATAATTTTAAGTAATTAAGAACCCGTGTAGAAATTTTTCTATGAGCCTAGTCGGGCCTATGTCGGGGGGTTTCAGACCGGAGATGAAACACACGGCTCGACTGGACCCAGGCCTGAAAATCCGATTTTCGGTCGGGACTCGATTAGATCGTGTGTTTCATCCCCGGTCTGGACCAGGTTTGGAAATTTCTACACGGGAAAATGTAATTTTTTTATTAATTGAGTGAGATATGTTATTTTCAAAGTAGCTTGCCCCTCTGTACATGAATATGACCTCAATTTTAACCAATCAGGTCAAGTATTGACGAAAATTGCGACTTGATTTCTTCTAAATTATCAATCAAATTATCAATTAAATTATATAAGTTACGATTTTTTGACAAACTACTGAAACTTCAGTGACAAGTCACTAAAATTCAATTTCTTGGAATGTATCAAAATCTCTTGAAATATCTTAAATTTTAAACTCTCTTAAAAATCCCTTGAAATTCCTTAAAATCTGTTTTAATCCTTTGAAGTCTCTCCAGTATTCCCTTAAATTCACCAAAATCACTTAAAATCTCTTAAAGTCCTTTAAAATCTTTATGAAATCCCTTAAAACATTTTTAAAATCCCTTGAAATTCATTAAAGTCACTTAAAATTTCTTAAAATTCCGGAAAACATGAGGTAAATTGCTGTCTGGTTATATTGACCAGAATTATTAAACCAGAAAAATGTCTAGTAAAAAAAAAAATAATTTTTGTCATTAAAAATTGTATTAAAATTACATTTGTATTAAAATGAACTTGATTGAATACGAAAATCTCTTAAATCGATGCCGCTGAATCATCTTTCTAATTTATGATGATATATTGTTTTTTAATTAATGGTAATAAAAGTCAATGCCAAAGAGTCGAGCAAAGAATTTAGAATGTACAATTCCAATAGTCGGAACGAATTTTATTGGGTAATATAATATTTTGTAAGCATGAGAGTATACTACTTGAATTGAAGTAGATTTTGGCTATGTTTCAAAACTTTAGTTGCCTTCTTTGTATAGAATTGAAGAGATATCAATTATTCGATTAGATGATTTTTATTTTTTGAATAAATCGATTAAACATTATAAGAAAATAAATAAAAAATAATAAAATTATTTTTTAAATAAATTCCGTTACTACAATTAGTTACACTAATAACTTATCAAATTAAATATGTGATTGTGGACAATGTGGACATTGAATCTTAGAAATTGTCAATTTTGAAAAGTTATTCTTTTAATTAGTGATCTGATAAAAAATTATACTTTATAGTTTCTAAAATCAAGTTCAAACTGCTTTTTAAACGGAATAATAAAACTGTATTACTAAGCCAGATCAATACTTAATTTCATTAAGCTTCATTTTAAGTTATTGAATATACATGCATATTCACTATTCGTGAGAACAAAGTCCAAGAATTCGTTTAAAGATTGCGTAAGACAACAGTCCTGCGCAAAAACTAAATGATTCGCATGCTACAACTTGACCTACTGCTTTATTCAAAAATATTTCTTAAATTTTTGCATTGGCTTAAAATGTCTTCACAGTTGGGATAAAAAAAATATGACTATAATTTGATCTATCTTAACGCCGGATCTAGAATATAATAATATAATAATATCTCGGGTAGTATATCAGCACGTGGCCCCCATCCGAAAATAACCAATCCAAGCGCTGCTTAACTTGGGTGATCAGACGGGAAGCCTTAAACAATTATTCCATTCTAAGTGGACGAAATTTTCCTAATATTCTCAACTTTTAAGCAGTAGACTTCTTATTAATGATTTTTATTTAAAATTTGAAGCTAAAAATAAAGAAAAAGAAATAAGAATGTAACGTTTGCCCATTTCAGGGCTTCCTAATCGTCAGCTTGTGACGTTTCAGAGGCTATTGTCGTTATAAGTCACAAGATTGCCGATAGCCCTCCAAATTCCCAATTCCCCAACCCACTTTTCCACATCAGAGACTGCAATCTCTCACCTCGGGGGTGTAAAATTGTACTTCTGACATTTTGAGAGACTATCTACTAGATACCAACTTAATTTTCTGACACGCATGACCCAGTTCGAAGTTAGTCCTGATTACGTAAACTCGGTCACGTTATCCCGTTAAAAGGTGTCAATCACAGTGCAGGTTTCTTTAAGTCTCATCTAATTAACAATTACTACTCGAGCGCAAAACGAGTATGAGTGGATACGATAAGCCAACAATTCTATATTCATTCAGATATCGCTTGTACCATTCTACCTTTGATAATCCCTCACCAGCTGACTTAAAAATGTCAAGGTCAAATCTGTATTTCACAACCCTTTATTTGGCTAGGAAAAATAATTTTGCCCAGCGCACAATCTTTTGAAATTGTGCATTTCTGAAAAACGTAAAATTGCAAGAAGCGTGGGATTTTACGTAGAGTAAAAGACTTTGAATAAAGAGATAAAAAAAATTTGAAGGGCAGATAGAAGAGAATATTTGGGCTATAACAGAGAGAAAATGCTTCTAAGTGAGAATAATGGACTTCATACATAAAGCTTCTTTTGTGTTTTGAAATATAACCTTCTTTGTAAATGAGTAGATGTGTTTTTTATATGTATACTGCTATAGAATTCTCATTCTTTATTAAAACTATTTTCAAACGTAGTTTTTTACTAAACCAGGCTGAGCTGAGAGCTTATCCATTTCATGAGGCTATCTCCTGTCTGTAACTCATATGAAGGAAAAAAGAAATGCATCCCGAGAATATAGGTCGTCGAAAAAAGCAAGCTTCCTAAATCCAAAATACGAATTTCAAAGAGATATGAAGGTTTCAGAGAAATTAGAGAACAATGAAAACTTGAATATCATTTCTTTCTATAAACTCCTAATAGTTTTTAAAAGTAAGAAAATATCTAAGATTAAATTCTTTATTTACAGTGGTGTTATATATGGACCCAAAAATAAAAAACCTTTAAATAGAAACAATAAGAAAGCAGTTTTCACATTACCTATTGTCATTAAAAGGGTTTTTAAAAGATTTAAAAAGAATTTCAAGGGTGTTTAAGGTACTTTAAGTGATTTACGAATATTAAAAAGGTTTTTAGAAATTTTAAATGTTTTTAAAGATTTTAATTTCAATTCAATTAAAAAATTGCAAGTTTCCAAAATATTTTGACTGACTATCCGAACTGAGAAAGTTAAGAAAGATGACTTCCAATTAAAATCAGAATTTTCCCTCTTTCAGATGATCAGACTACAAAATTTTCATGTTGACTTAATTTTCAGGGTTTGGCCTGCGTCCCTTTAAACTCGACGACGATGCTGTAATGTTAATTAGTTATCCGGGTGAGCTGTTTATGAGATTACTGAAATTGATGATTTTACCCCTGGTTATTGCAAGTCTCATATCTGGTAAGTGAATTTTTTATCTGAAATTCCAATTTCAGAAACTAAAACTAAAATAATGGACGTTGTCTAACTTAGACTTAATGACTATATTTAGGAATATAAAACTCGGCAGATAACAGAACTCGATAATGTATACTTATAGCTTACAATCTATATTAATGAAAAAAAATTGAGTCCTTTAGATGACATTCACAGATTACTAAATTCAATTACAAAATGTTTTAATCGACCAATTTCAATCGATTTTGCCGGTTTAACCACAGCTATTATTTAATGTCTAATAACAAACTAGAATCCAACATTTAAATTAATCTGGTTTGTAGATGATGAAAAATTGAGGAAGTGTTTTAAAATTTATGAAAATCTAAGACTTTTAAACTCTCAAGAACCTCGACTAATCACGTTGCATTAAAACTTCAGAAAGTCGATGAAATGAAGTGGAGAGATCGTGGGAGGAAATGAAGCGAGCTTCGTACCCTTGATTCTAAGTTTAAATTCAAGAGCATTTAAACGGCTTATAAAATGGCTAATTTTCACGATTTTTTTTTTCATTAAATAAGATAAATAATCGATCCGAATTTTTTTTCATTCATTAGCAGCACTTATCCCCTATTAAAAACAATTTTCCAGGCTCTGCGAGTTTGAATGCCCGAATGAATGGAATGATCGCTGTTCGAACTCTGGTCTACTTTATTCTGACGTCTTTACTGAACGCAATTCTTGGTGTCGTCCTAGTTCTCCTCATTCATCCTGGTAATCCAGGACTCAAGGAATCGATAACACCCTCGGCGCACGAAAGAGCTGTAAACATTTTGGACAGCCTTCTAGATCTTGGAAGGTACGACTAGTTCCGGGGCCAAATTGGCCTCGTTTCATATTTCACTAAAGTATAAAACACAATCATGAAATCTCCTAATCACACGATCATGTATAACAAACCCGGAGGAATTCAAGAAAATTAAGTGGAATACTCTTCACATGAAAGCCAACATTCTACATCTTAAGCCAGTGGAAAAAAACTTGAATCACGCCAGCGTCTGACCTTAAACTGACTTCTATAAATTACGCGCAATATTACGTTCGTGAACTTCGAATCAGTCTGGGCTTTTTTTTCTAGAATTAAGAAACAATTTGTCTTTATTAACTTCCCAATATGTTAAAAAAATGCATTTCTTTGCATATGGTTTATCCTCGTGTGAGAAAATTTCATGGTCGACTAATCTGGAAATTTTAATTAGGCATATATAAAAAAACACATCAATGTACATTGTACACGCAAAAAATGTCGAGATTCCAGACAGAAAAAAGACCTCTTCAAAAGCAATTTTAGAGCCTCGTCACAAACTCATAAATAAAGCTAAATAAGGTAATTTCTATACAGGAACTGATGGCATCAAAAATAAAACCCCAATGCTCACGCAATTTGATTAAATAAAGACTTTTATAAATAAAAGATTCCCGTCAAATTAAATTACCTCTCACGTAACTTGTCTTTTGCAAAATTGCTAAAGTTTTTCTTTTCAAAAACTTTTATATCCAAGTGAATTACTTTCCTAGAAAATCTATATATGTATAAAACAATCAATTCTTAAAGCCATTTATCTTAATATAAAACTTTGGCAATATCTGGAGATTCTAGAAATTGATATAGAGTAAGAAGTTATTAAAGTGGCTATTTTTAACATTCATAAAAGATTGGAGAAAGATTTTATAGTGCAAAGAATTCATTAAATTAAAAGGAATTGGAGGTTTCTCGTAATCAGGTTGAAAGTTTAATTTAATGATTGATGATAAGCTATTTCAAACTTTGAATACAATTTATCTTATCTCGCACTTTAATTATCGAAATTTTCATTCAACAAGAAAGAGTGAATATATTATTGAAGCTCAAAAATATGTAAACCTTTACTGAATAAATAAGATCATACCTAGTGCGTTTCTCAAGCGGAATCATTTATATATGATATTGAGTATTAACGGGAGCAAAAATAGACGGTTTATCGACCGCATGTATTTTATTCGTATATCGGTGGCTGCGCAATTCATCACCACATTGTTAAGTTTACAAGGGCAACGTAAACAAAAAAAAAAAAAACCACAATAACATCTACCTCGAAAAAATAATATTTCGACTAAGAGAATGAAACAAGAATATATTTTAATATTCTTGAAATTTCTTATAAAGATTCAAAATAAATCAACTTAAATCGTTTAAAAATAACACGTTTAAAAATATCAATTATAATTATTCATAAGTAATTATTCTTTTATTCTTATTTCAGGAACATGTTTCCAGACAACCTTTTTCAAGCTGCCTTTCAGCAGGTAAAAAATGACATAAAATACAGAAAATTCTTAAATATACTACAATTTTCAAGAAATACTAATAATATTTATTTTTTTAAGGCTCACACGGTTTATATTCCAAAAAAAGTGTCCTCTCAAAATTATACAGAACATCTAGAAAATCCAGACGTAATACCAGAAGAGAATTTGATAAGAGTGATTCAGTATAGAAGTGGTACCAACACTTTGGGAATAGTTTTCTTTTGTTTGGTCTTTGGTACCTTTCTTGGAACCCTTGGCGAAAAAGGTCAAGTTGTGATAGACTTTTTCAAAGCTGTTTTTGAAGTTATCATGCGAATGGTTTCCACTGTCATGTGGTGAGTTGATCTTCCATTTGCTAATAATCTTCCCTCAACTTTATTACTCAGAATTCATTAGTCGTTTCTTTCTTCTTCCAGGATGACTCCAGTTGGAATCACATCAGTGATTGCAGGCAAGATCCTTGGAGTGGACGATTTGGCTCTGGTGATGTCTCAACTTGCTTGGTTCATTGTGACAATCGTAATTGGAGTTTTCTTGTACCAACTGGTAATCATGCAGCTGATCTACTTGGCGATCGTAAGGAAGAATCCTTTCAAGTTCTACGCAGGCCTCGCTCAGGGTACTCTCACCGCCTTCGCCATGGCATCAACGTGAGTCGCCGACCTTCTGTTCCCATCCTATCTTCAAAACCATCACGCCTGAACCTCTCAGGGCCTCGATTTTATTTCCCCCTTCTCACAAAAAAAAAACTTCACGAGCTTCATCAGCTTTTTCTGTTCCAATTTCTTCTCTAATTCTTTTTCTTTCATTAGCATCATTCCCAGCTTTCCACTTCCTATTAACTATTTCGATTCAATCCTAAATTTTCTTTCTTATCTTCAATTCCAGCCAGCTTGTTCTTCCAAGTTTTACTTCTATTCTACTATTCAATTTTAAAAATCCTAGTCCCTGAGTTCACTGTTAAGCAACTTTGGAAGGTGAATTCTCACTACTTCGACTCAAAAAGACGTTTAGTTAACATCTTCAATAAACACACCCACAAAAAAGAACCATTAGTACCTTCCACTGACCACTACCCACACTATCTGTTCCAAAGTTATTTAACTAAAAATGGAGATTTGGGAATTTAGGATTTTTTTTAATGAATAGCAGTTTTACTTTTCTGAATTTCTTTCCCAGTTCTAGTTTTCCATGATTTTGGGGTTTTCATCATTTCGCATTATATTTTTCGTTGTTTTTTTTTTTATTATTGCTTAATCCTCTCGGAGTGCACGTTGAAGTGTGCCCAGGAGATGATTGATGAGAGAGAGTATGTTTCAGCCAGCCAAGAGGAGGCTTTGCGAGGCCGTGGCGGTCCTTGAATCTTTCCCAATTCTCGGATTTAGTTTTGCATAACATCTTCAATAGCTTGAATCCTTTTCGAAAATATTCTGACGTGTAATTTTATGCATTTTGTCAATTTCGTGCATTTTTTCACTTTTTTTTATAAGAAAAATGGAAATGTTATGAGAAACTAGCCGATTCCGTTTTCCAATAACGAAACCCCTCCCAGACATTCGCATTGCTCACCATGGGAGTTTGCCATCTCCCTGAGAACACGAGAGAGGTATGCAGCCCGGCTGGCACTTAGGATGTCGACTCCATTCGGACCCACTTGGTGGGAATCAAAACCGAATATTAAATCAGTGATGTATAGTCTATATTTACAGAGCTGGACATTTGATTAAAATATTAAAGTTTAGAATTGATTGCAAAGTGGAAAGGATTCCTTCTAGGACAAAATAATTGAATCCGCGTTGATCCGATTACTTACCTTGAAATCATCATTTAAATCTATTTATCTAATCAGATGCAATAATGTAGAATCGGATCCAATTATCCTATCTATAAGGGGAATAACTCGCGATTTTAATTTTCTCAAAATCAATATAACATGTTTATATTTTAATATTTAGAATTTATATTAATAATCTCTTAGTTAACTAATTTTACATATTTTATATCTCTTCGGGAAAGAGATTACGTTTAGTTAAATACTTTTGATTATATTTCGAAATTTTCTACTTTTAAAGTTTATTGTCTGATCAAAATATTGTGACCAAACATATTTATCCTCTCAAAAAATTATAATTTAATAGTATATCCTAGAGAAAATTATTAAAATTATTTAGTAAAAATTATTTTGCACATCACTTAATATGAACTAAAATATGAATAACATGATGAAATATGAAATAAAAGGCTGAATATCTTAGAAATGCTTTAGGTCTGATCACGCCTTATCAGAATTTTTTCGAAATGAAAAGTTTTAATTCTAAATCACGCTTGAATTAAAATTAATACACCGTAATAATTTGCATAAATTAATACCAATACAATAAAAACCATAATAAAAGTAGATGTATAACGTAAAATTTATTTTAAAAGTGCCCAGCTCTGTGACGAGACTTTGGATAAAATTGATAACTCAATGAAGTAATGAAATAAATAAAAACTCTAAATCTAAAGCATGACATTAAGCCATCATATTACATGATTGAAGCGAGTTACGAAACCGCGAAAATGGTAACGTAACATCGCGAGTCGACTGACTCCGTGTCAGCTGGACTGATTCATGCGTGGAAGCCTAGAAGGTTCACCTCGTCATCCTGCTGCCAATTTGATAGGTGGCAGGAAGAGGCTTCCTGCCAAAAATGTGTCTACTTAAGTCTATCAAATATGTGACCGATGAATTGGGAAAATATCGTTTGTTCGCCTCGATTTCATTCTTGCAGGAATAAAGATGATGATGAGGAGGATGTCCAGTAAGAGGAGAATGGAACGAGCGGAAGGATATTTTAATTCTCTAATCGAATCTTTAATTCTCTAATTGCGAATGAACGATTATTTTCCCGGTTTAGAGTAATTATCGTAAGCGTTCTCTAACCCCATTTTCCAATCCCCGGACTTGGAACGAATTCTCTGATTACACGAGACACCAATTCCGTCCATTCATCCCGTCTCTCATCCCAGTAAATTATTGATCAATGATATCTTCTTTGATCAAAAATTCTTCAATTTTCATAATATCTTCAATGTTAATAAATAATAGATAGGACCTATTTTAGGTGGAATTTCTTCTTTTCTGAATTATCTGCAGCAGGGCCTATTCTAAGGTGCAGTTCTCCACGGATCTTGTGGGGTCTAATAAATAATTCATAAAGAAACGTTGATATTTACTTATTTATACTGCTTCTTTCATTATCTATTTATCCTTGTCACAAAGCGTCAATTTAATGTCAAATCAAACAGTTACTTTAAAAATGTTTCTTACATTTCAGGAAATGTAAATCGCCTTATTTTTTATTCACTCTCACGCTATGTGTCTTTAGGGATCGTCCATATTTTACGTATAACGCTTTTAAAGAGAAGAGAGAGTTCAAGAGGAGCTTTTATGGCCTTCTTAAGGGGAATTTTGTGAAATTTTCATAATACTTAACGGTAGAAATCCTTTTAAATCTTTTTAAATCCATCAGAATCAATAATATCAAGATAAAAAGCATTCTTTTGAATAAGAGATCCTTTTTTAAGCGTTTTAGTATATAATCCCAAAAAAAATTCCCTTGAAATTTGCTGTACACTCAAAAGCCGGATTTTGGATTTTAATTATGAATTGAGAGTGGGGGATCAGTGATTCGTATAGATCTGAATTTTCCTCAGAAGAGGCCCTGATAATATAATTGATTATAAAAGATTATAACCACAGCAAGCAAGGTTCATTAACTCAACATTTCTTGTGTGTGGATTAACTTTTTCCAGAAAGAATACTCTGTTACACTGTGCCTGAGAGACTGTGTGTCTCACAGTGTGTCTCACTGTTTGATATCATGATGATGTATTAGAACGCGCGGCACGCGGCATTTGCAGGTGGTCCGTACCTTTAGGGGTCCTGGTAAGTAACGATGGCCGCAAACGAAGATATGAAGTTGTTTGTTTCAGAAAGACGTGACCTTGATGACGACCTTCATCATTTACGAATCTCCGACTAATGATTCATTAATTTCCAGTGCATTCCTAACATGGTCAATTGGTCATTCTGGCTAAAAAGTTCAATCAGTCAAGAAACCCTAATTGGCTAATTTTATTGGTCTAAAGAAAAAAGTTTTCTTTCTCTTTTGAAATTAGGGAATCAGTTCGGTATGAGAAAAATTAATTGTAAAAATTCAAAGAGTGATTTAACTAGAAAGTAAATTTAAACAGAAATTGACACTTGTGAGGAAGGGCCAGAATGACCGGGTCTGCGTTGCAGTGCGTGCGAAGCAGTCATCCTTTTTAACTTAACGGAAGGACTCTTCGTGATCTTTTCTAACCGAGGTTTGCACAGGGCTGCCGCACTTCCGGTGACATTCCGACTGATGACTGATAAATTGAGGGTTGACCCGAGGGTCACCAGGTTCGTTCTACCGATTGGATGCAATATTAACATGGATGGTACTGCTCTTTTCGTGGCTGTCGCGAGCATCTTCATTGCCCAGATGAACGGGATATACCTTGGATTTGGCGAAATCATTACGGTCATGTTAGTATGACTCTTTTATGTATCTTTTATAATCAATAGATCCTCTTTTAAACTTTAATAATAAATTGTTGTTTTTTATGGAAATTTATAGATTAACATCCACTGCAGCATCAGTATCTTCAGCCTCTGTACCAAGTGCTGCCTTGGTATTGCTATTGGTAGTTCTCAGTGCTATCGATGCTCCTTCACAAGATGTTTCTTTACTATTTGCCATTGACTGGTTTGTGTGAGTATAAGCATTTATTATTTAAAATTCTATCGTTTTATTCAATCTAGAAAAAAATGTTTATATTAATAATTTCTAATTAAATTCAGAGATCGAGTGAGGACTACGAACAATATGCTGGGAGACTGCTACGCAGCTGCTGTCGTGGAACATTTATCGAAAAAAGAGCTAATGGCTTTGGACGCTGCGGCATATCAAGTAATTAATTAAATATCATGGAATTTGATAAGACATACTTTCATTCAATGGCATGCACATTTGTCTGACCAAAGAAGTATCTATCTACTGATTTGAAACCATTGGATTGGGGGTCAATTAACATTTATTAAAAATTAAAATAATTAAAAATTAAATTAAAGTTTAAATAAATTTTATCTTAAAATTTCTTATAAAACCATAAAAAATTAAACAAATGCTTGTTGAAGAAAAAAATATTTCACATATGAATTTCAAAGGAATTAGCAGAATTAAAAATCTAGTGAAATATTGTATATTTCTTTTTATTCCAGTCTGAGACTATCCTGCCTACAACTATTGCAAATGGTTGCATTTCAGCTAACAGGGTTCCAGATCCTGACACGATAGTTGTCGAAATGCAAGACGACACGAGGATACCTGGCATCGCCAAGTAAAAAAGCTTGTTGGTAGGGCTAGGCTTAAATTATATCACAATGAATCACGCATGTCGCTTTTGTATTGAATATGCTTCATACTCATACCATAAAAATAACATTACTGTATAGAAAATTTGATTTAAACTTGCTTTGCCTCATTTATTATATTTTTTAATTCATTCATCAATCATTTTATTAAAAAATTAATTCAGCAATTTCAATATATTTAGACCAATATTCTTTTTATATCAAACTAATTGCGAATTATTGTTACAATTTTATTAAATATTTTATTCTTAGTAAAAACAGAAAAGATTCTTTTTGAGATTTGTAGTAATTGAAGACATTTTTATATTTTTAGTATGTATAAGGTTATAACTGAAGCAATAGGTAGCAATATTAATTCTTGTATTATCTTATTGGTTAAATTATCAAAAATTTGGTGTAATTTTATTTTAAATAAAAAAAAAATGAATCCAATTTTTTTGACTATTTTTTTATCTTCACCCGGACTCAGTAAATAGTCTTATCAACTCAGATGCACTATTTATTCATAATCACTTTAGTTATTCACAATCGCTTAGTTTTCTTTTGTAATTTAGTTTTGTAATGTAGTCTTCATTAAAATTGTTAGAAAGTTGCATCAACTTTCACTGTTGTCAATTTATTTATATTAATTTTATTTAATGCAAATTTAGTAACTATTTTTCGCAACTGAGGTTGAAAAATAAATGAAGGCTCTATTTTTTCAGCAACAACCCAGCGAAGATGACAAAATCAGTAACCGAAGAAACTGTTTGACAACCATTTAACTAGATGGACACTGTTTCAACTTTCAAGTATTCGGTTATCAATAATGAACAACCAAAAAATGATAGAGAATTTCTCTTCGGAAAAGAAAAGTTTGATTGTTAAAACGTTTTTAGGACTACACAGGGAATCGACTCTTTTAGAAAAGACTCGCAAGTGAGTCGATTCGGAGTCAATAAATATCAGAAAATGCCAAGATAATAAGTCTATAATCTCCGGATGTAACTCAAAATATCGTGATAGTTTCAATAATAGATTCGTAATTGTTGAATCAGCCTCATATCGGCCTTTATAATAATGAAAGAGGCACATGGAAATGGATAGAAACGAGATTAATTTGAAAAAATTTCTCAAAAAAAAAGAGTAATTTTCAAAGATCGATAATTAATGATTGACGATTGATGATTAATAACTGATCATTTTGAATTATCACAATTGATGATGATATAATTAAATAATGGTATAATTAAATTTAACTAGTGTTAATAAAATAATACTTGGTACTGGATGATTAATTAATGACTGATAATATACACTAAATGTTTAATGACTGGTGCCTAGTGATTGATGACTGACAAATTCCACTTGATGTTTAGTGATTTATAATTGATGAATAATAATAATCATACAAACATTGACTAAAGGTCGACGATTAATACTTTATAATTAATGATTTTGAATAATTGCTGACAGACCGACATTTGACAATACATTTAATTTTTTTCAATTTATTAAAAGGGCTAAGTACAATATTGAAGAAAGAAATAGTAAAAAATCTCATTCTGACAATAAAATTGACGAAATTCATCTTTTTAATTTTCACATTTAAACAAATTATTCGCGTATTATTGTATAACTAATGATGCTATGATTGATATTAATTGTAAAAAGCTTTGCAGTTAGTGGTCAGTATATTATCTAAATTTTTATTCAGCAAACGGTTGATTAATAACTCGTGATGAAAAATGAATTAATGCAAAATGAATTCTTGACATTGTAATTGATCTTTGCAGATCCACAATTTGTTATTTGTCTGCTGTATGAATTTTTATGTGAGAAATTTTAAGTGAAAAATTTTATGTGAGAATCTTGATGTATAAGATAATGAAGACCTACTTGTTAAAAAAGATTATATTACATTTCAATGAGGACTAATTATGACAATGAATAACTCAAGATTCCTGGTGAAAATTATAATTAATATCTGGTTATCACTTATTATTGAAAACTAAAGATTTATTAACTCAAATCCATCTCTTTTATTCGCATAAAAAATCGTCTCAAATATTCTCGTTTTTATCTCATTTCTATAAACTGAAGCTCATGCATTATGCTCGTTAATCAGATCTCCAGTCAATTTTATTAGGAACAATATCAAATTCATTGCTATGGTCAATATTAGTTGTGCTCACAAAACGAAGATAGAAATAAGACAAGTATTAAGGATACAGATTGTTACCAAAAAAAGCAGAAAAAAAAAGGTTGTTCCAGGTACAAATACAGAGGTAAAATTCATTAAATTAAATGATTAATTGAAATTATCTCTTGATTAAGGAACAGCCTTAGGGCTTGAGAATATATATGTATAATTCTGCAGACTTCCTTCTGGAAGATGGTCAATTGAATGGAGTTATGATAATTTTGAAAGATATTTGGAAAGCTTTGACTGTGTCAAAAGAGAGAAATTAATTCTCAAGAAAAGAAAATATAGGCACTAGAATTGAAAGTAATAATTAAAACTGTTTTCATGATTTATAATCTAGTATCATTGTATACGATGAATTTGGTCTAATTTATAATAATTATGTGCAATACCGTCGAAATACGTAATTAAAAATATAAGTAAATTGTATATTTTCTTTTCTTAAGCACAATTTCTCTTCAATTTCAACGCGTTTGATGTACCCCTTCATCTACAGAAAAAAAATTTATCATTAAAAAACGGCTACCTTTTTGGATGAAAAAAATTAGAAAGACTTTTTTAAGACGTATTATATTATATACAAGCACACATTAAAAAAGCAATTTTCTCATTGTTGCACTTCTGCAACCTTTTGAAGACCAACAGATTATTACTACAGTTATTATTTTAATTTTATCAAAAATCAGTTAAATTTATTATTTTTTTTCTCTTGAATAAAATGTGAAAACAGGCTGAATCTAAATTTATATTTTGATTTTCCATAAGCTATTTTCTTCATAATAATTAATGTATGTACTTCTTAAATTAGTCGTTCTTTGCGATCGATCGTTCTAACAATATCGAATCGAATAAAATTGTTGTGCCTTATTTCAAATGTACCAATTGAGGTGCAATGAAAGTAAGTTTTTTAGTTTCGAGTTCGTTCATCCGGTGTTTAAGTTTCAGCAGTAGACGCGCGTTCAAATCAAGAAAAAAAAAAAAAAAGATACGGAAGCGTTAATGTTGTTTCCCTTATTCCCCCGCAAGAAAAATCAAAAAGTAGCCAGGCGGAGGAATCCACCCTAGATATATGCATATTCTGTAGTAGAAATTACAGCAATTATGTAAAGAAGGTGCGGCAGACGCGCGTTTAATTGTCGGGAAAAGCATTTAAAATTTTCAGAGGGTCCAAAAAAATTATGAAAAGAAACTAGAGAATTTTTTAATATTTCGAACAAAGTTTTCGTAAATTCATCTAACAAATTTTCAGTTCTCAAAGTTTTTTATATTAGCATCCTTTACTTAATCTTCTTCGCATATTTTTTTGCAGTATTACTTTTTTTAAAAAGAGAGGTAATTTTTATTCTGGAAAAAGTAAATTACCTTTAAAAGTACTGAAAGTATTGATGATCCTAGCGATAAATTTAAAGTAAGAAAAGGAAAAAAATGTGGAAGGGTGAGAACTTTGAGAGAAAGGATGCACGTATGTCCATTGATTTTGTCCTGGCGCACCTTTTATAACTGCACGGTAGAATAATATTCGCCTTTGCCAATGTTTCCATATAGCTATTAGCGAAATATCTATTTTATAAACCGACGATCAGGTTCTACTTGAATATTCTGCCATGATAAAAGTGGTTTGTTAATCCCAAATTGCACC
>CAJFCP010000074.1:310011-332876 GCA_904066005.1 Synergus itoensis | reverse complement strand
TAAGTTGAAAGGTAAGATAAAGAAAAGCACAAGCAAAAGTACTTTGCTCTTGAAGAACCAAAAAAAACAAGGAACACGTCTTTCAAAACGTGAAACGATATAACGTTTCGCAATATTTGTTAATAAAGTCACAAAGACTGCGATGATGCGAGTTTTAGTGAAAAAGACGAGCGATTCCAATATGGTCTTGCTATTTGTTTATACACTGTAGAGTTAGATTAATGAACGTATATTGTAGAAAAATGAATAATCGTAAGTACAAAGTTATTTGAGCGTAGTCTGCGATGCATCGTAAGAAAGACGTGTATACGCAAAATAAATGTTACGTACATCACAACATTAAAAACATTCGTTACTCATGCAGGCATACACTAATCGATCAAGGATACAAATTCTGAAAAACTGTCTTTCTTCTTCAGAAAATTTTTAAATCATTGAACAATATTGTATGAACAGTTTTCACTGAAGATATCCCATAATTATGTTTCTTATTTATGTAATATTACTTTGCCAGTCTTCTGCTTCTGTTATGTAAATATCACGTACGTGTTACATATCAATTTCATAAGATTCAGTAATATTCTTTTAAAAGAATACAGGTTGTACTTCGAAAGGAAGTTGCTTCTAGAGAAAATATGTTTTTAAAATTCAAGATTGCTGCGATGTTTCTCGTGTTAAAAGTATTTTAGAGACTGGAATTAAGAGCTTTGTGACTTTGTGTTTAGCTACTGGCTAAATAAAAAGGAGTGAACCGAAAGGGTGCTAGAGCAAAATGCTCGAACTAAATGGTTACATGTGTACAGAAGTAGAATTTTATTAATCATTCTGTCACTGAGTTTCATATTCAATCAGAGTGTCAGCTGTCTACGTATCACTGTACCTAAGACTTAACGTGTTGTATAACAATATCCAAGTTTATACGTGGAAACTTGAGAGCTTTTATTTCAAAATCCTCCTTATTGTTTAAAATTACCAAAATACTGCTATCGTATCTCTGCATTTTTTGTATCCAAAACGATAAAACCTTTAACTCTAATATACACTTTTTAACTTCGGGGAGAAATTATCGAACCGATAATTATCTAGACACCGTACACGTCTTCTATTTGTTTTTGATATTCACCGAGCCAATGTTCTTCTCGACATGCAGAGAGAATTCTCATGAATCTTTCACCACTTTTACAACCTATTATTATCAATCAAATTCCCTTATTTTTTCCAAGAAGTGAAGACCTCTACGAATAATTTCTATGAAAGAGAATAAATAATCGAGTATAATCAGATGGATCAGAAATCTAGAAGTACATTGCACTCATTTAGTGCACATGCCTTTATTTATTATTTATAATCGTTCGCTCTTGTGTCTGCAAGACAGCGGATAAGGAAATGCTTTAAAAATTCTATAGCTGCATGCGAGATCGATTTATAATCATATGCACGATCAAACGAATTGGAAGTCTACTCGTATATTGTATTCATTTACTACTCACACACTCATTTATTATAAATAATTGCTCGCTCTGGACTTGATGGAAGAGAATCAGAAAATACAGTTCAGAAATTCTTCTCCTCCATGCGAGTTCGATATTAGATATAAATTTCCAGTAAACAAAAAATAAATAAAGAAACAAATAAAGAAACAAGTAAAGAAAAATGCCACAAGAAAAATTTGAGGATTATGTCTACATAAATGAAGTGTGTTTGTCGACTGTTGGACTCTGGCCTCTGCCTGATGGAGCACCAAAATGGCGATTTTATCTCCAAAATGTTCATATTTTCGTCGCTTATATTTTACTGTGGTTCACAGGTGTGATACCCGAAGGACTGGATTTATATATGGTTTGGGGTAACGTTGATGCCATCGTCGAAAATGTCTGTGTCACTATATATATATTGAGTGCAGTCATGAAATTTTCTCAAATGATTCTAAAGAAGAATGCTTTCAAGGTTTCAACAGCAATGAAATTTTATATTGTTGGAAATGTCTATTCTTACGGAATATTCCGTATGATTACTTAAAATCAGGAAACGAGATTTAACAGCTCCCTTCGTCTTTCCAATTAGCCAAATAAGTTTGCTGCACTAAAAAAAATTCCTGCTTAAGTTTCTTTAACTAAAAATTCTGATTAAAATAGCCAGAATTGTGGTTACTTTAATCGCTTTAATCAGAAAAAATAGTATAGGTATATTTAAGCAGTCTGTAGACACTTTTTTGATTGTGATATTAGCTATTCTTATAGAACATTCCATAAGAATAATCCGTTTCTATATAATGAAACCATTTTTTTTATAATTTCTATTTTACAACCTATATCACATTTTATCCTATTTTCACAAGAAAAACTATTGATATTGGAATTTTTAAACTTTCAAGCACAATTAATTTACAATTACTAATTATTTGTATATATTCTATGCTTGTAAACTGTCAGGATATGTTGGCAATCATGAAAAATGATTGGGATTATACTCTACAGAATTATGAATCGAATGGTCAAAGAAATATTCTTCTCGAATATGCCAGTTTTACTCGAAATCTATCTAAAATTTTTGTCCTTTTGACATACTTTATTGCAATTCAGTTATTTTGTTTACCCTTTGTCTTGGACATGAATACAGATCCCATTCGGAAAAGATGGTATCCAAGCCGTGCTTGGTATTACAATTTTGATCAAACCTCTGATATCGCTTACGGATTTTTTTATGCAATTCAGGTAGATAGAAAAATTGTATTTTTTAACATTTACTCCCATTAAATCTAAATTCGTAATAACTTTCAAAGAAAATTAAAAAAAAAAACTTTATACAGCTGTTCGTAGGAGTTGGTTTCGGAATAAATATTAACTTAGGATTGGACACTTTTTGTTGCATAGCAATTTCTCATACATGCGCACAGCTTAATATTTTTCAAAGTGAACTTCTGGAATTAGGCAAAACCTCAAAATTTTCACCAGCAACAATAAAACAACTTATTCAGAAACACAATCATTATATCAAGTGAGTGAATAGTTAGAAAAAAAAATTTACTGAATTTTCATATTTTTTTCAAATTTTTCTGGATTTTGTATGGAATTTCTCTAGCATTTCTGAAACAACTTTCTTAGTGTATACGATATCGTGATTAATTATGTGTAACGAATAAAATTGATGTTTAATCAAAAGGATAGTTAGCCAAATTAATCAGATATTTAGTAACGTAACCCTGTACCAACTACTATTGAGTTGCATCGCTATCTGCACTGCAGGATTTCAGCTAATTGTAGTAAGTCTATATTATAATATTTCTTTATTTAATTTTAATCTTTTTCCTAAATATCACAATTTTTTCATCTCGACAATTTTTTTTATAGACTTTAAATAAAACTACAACAGATTTGCAAGGGATTATCTTAAATACAGCATTTATACTAATTGCTTTGTTTCAAATTCTCCTTTACTGTTATCCAGGCAATGAATTAATGGAACAGGTATTAAAAACTTTTAAATTATTCTTTCGACAAAAAAATGCTTTACAAAGACTTGTGACTATTTCGGGCCTTGAATGACGAATAATTTTTTAAAATTTTAATCTTTTCAATTTTGTGTTATTTTAAAATATAAAAGAGATTTAGTTTTAAATCAGATCTAGAAATATAATCAAAAATATGTAATCGTATACAGAGTTTGGAAGTCGGGAATGCTGCATATCAATCTTTATGGATAAATTTATCTCATTCTTCTCGACAAGAAGTTAAATTACTTATTTTGAGATCACAAAGGCCAATGAATATTCACGCTGGGAAAATGTACACTTTGTCACTCTCGAGGTTTTTAAGTGTAAGTCTGTATTTTATTAATTACAAGGTCATTACTTTATTCTGGCAAAGGTGGCCAGTACTTTCGAGTTTTTTTTATTAAAACCAGCGTTATTATTTTTAATGATTTCTCGTCATATAGAAAGTTAATTCAGGTAACGAAATGAAAAACGAATTCGAATACAACAGAACTCGAGACATAAAAGTTCACTTGTATTTAAAATAAAATTGTTTCATAATTAGATGTTAAATTTTTTAATCCGTTAAGATTTTTTTAGGGGGGGGGGGGGGAAGAAATTCGAAAAACGTTGGTAAGCTAAGAATCATAAAAAGTGGACAAATAGCTGTCACTATGCGATTTTTATATATAAAAATACAACCGGTTTCAATGCCAGTTCAGACCATTCATATATCCTTGGCATGTTTCAAAACCGGAGGAATTTAAAGATTGACTAACCTTTACAACTGTCCCACGTCGTAACGATGGCAGCATCATGTTTTTTGGCCAGTTTCTTCGAATTCTACAATTCTGAAGATCTACTTCGTGTCATAAGAGTTAGATGATCCATTGTACCAACGAAAATCTGGAAAAAGAAAATTTACTGTTATACAATAATCTAAAAAAAAGAAATTACAGACAGATGAAATCTTTTAAAAATTCACAAAAGAAGCTCACCTGGTCACTAGAATCGACTAAAATACCTGGAACTATCTTTCAGTGTCCATAAAAATGCGAAATTTATCGGTTTTTTAAAAGAAGACTTGATTTCGAAGCCTTCTCCTGTTCCTACCATTATTGGCATGGCAAATCACACTTGAAAATGTCAAAAGTAAAAACTTGTGCAAACAGCACAAATCGGTCTTGGATTTCCAAAATTATTGGAAAATATTGAACACTATCCACTTGTAAATGAAAATCTTATCCATTCCGACTTAAAAACAACAAATTCCTATCGCTTTTTAACTGAAATGCCTTAGCTTAATGTGACGATTTTTTCTTCTTCACGAACAATTTCAAACTAGTCGCGAATCGCGAATAGAGCTCCCAAACAGTGTTCCCAACGTGGGCTTCGTACTCTACTGCGCATACGTCACGCTCGGCATCTCATTGGTTGCTATTCGCGAACTGTGCGCGTCGGCATTCTGCTGAAGATGCTCTGCCATTGGCTGTAATCTGGCGCGCGATTCAAAATTGAATGAAGTTAATTCGATTTTAAATGACGCGCCAAGTTTTAACCAATGGCAGCATTTTCTCCACTGCGCGTGCAGGGTGCCAACTTTCAAAGAGAGCACGATTCAAACTGCCATTTTTAAACCTCCTTTGATTCACATCATCTCTGTTCACGTAGTGATAGTTGCTGATCGAAGTAAATTAATACGTGGCTAAATAAAGAATTTTATAGTTAAATGGTAATAGATCTTTTAGCGATCTTTTAACGGTAATAGATGTTTTTTTAATCTTAATTATATTTATTTTCCAGATTTTCAAAGCATCTATGTCATGTTTATCATTTTTGAGAGCATCTTATGAACACAACGAAAGATACGGAAAATAAAAGCAATTAAAAAATGTAGACTGAACTGGACTGTACACCTTTGCTCGGAGAATTGACTAAATAAGCATGAGATAATGCAACAATGACAAGAATATGCTGGTAACGTAGAAAATGTTCTAGACAGTTTTTTTCGTTAAACATCTACATTACTTATACAAGTTGTTTTTTCAAATAAATAAAATATGAAATTCCTTGTTGAAAAAGAATTTTAATATTGCATTTATAGACTTATTTCTGTAAAAACCACTCATTATAAACTTATTTCTATATATAAACACTCACATTATAAAGCTTTTGCAGTTAGTGGTGATTATATTACCTATAAAACTTACATGAAAAATGTATTCTTGATATTATGATCTTTCTATCATAAAAATTGTATTGTAAGAATATTGGTTGTACTTTGAAAAGAGGCTACCAAAATACTGCTATCGTATCTCTACATGTTTTTTCTTTAATATCCAATACGATAAAACTTTTAACTCTAATATAAATAAAAGTATTCAAATGCACAACAACTTCGGGAAGATATTCTCGAACCTCTGGACACCGTACGTCTTCCATTTATTTTTATTATTCACCGAGACTATTTTCTTCTCAATATGCAGAAAGAATTCTCATCAATCGTTCACCACTCTTACAACCTATTATTATGAACAAACTTCCCTTATTTTTTCCAGTAAGTGAAAACCCCTGCGAATAATTTCTAAGAAAGAAAATAAATAATCAAGTAGGATCAGATGGATCAGAAATCTATAAGCACATTTAGTGCATATGCCTTTATTTATTATTTATAATCATTCGTTCTTGTCTGCAAAAGGAAATGCTTTAAAAATTCTATAGCTGCATGCGAGATCGATTTATAATCATATGTACGATCAAACGAATTGGAAGTCTACTCGTATATTGTATTCGTTTACTACTCACACGCTCATTTATTATAAATAATTGCTCGCTCTGGACTTGATGGAAGAGAATAAGAAAATACAGTTGAGAAATTCTTCTCCTCCATGCAAGTTATTCGATATTAGAAATAAATATCCAGTAAACAAAAAATAAATAAAGAAACAATTAAAGAAAAATGCCACAAGAAAAATTTGAGGATTATGTCTACATAAATGAAGTGTGTTTGTCGACTGTTGGACTCTGGCCTCTGCCTGATGGAGCACCAAAGTGGCGATTTTATCTTCAAAATGTTCATATTTTCGTCGCTTATATTTTACTCTGGTTAACCCTTCTGATTCCAGAGGGACTGGATTTGTATATGGTTTGGGGTAACGTTGATGCCATCGTAGAAAATGTCTGTGTCACTATCTACATACTGAGTGGAGTTATGAAATTTTCTCAAATGATTCTAAAGAAGAATTCTTTCAAGGTTTCAACAGTACTGAAATTTTATGTTGTTGGAAATGCCTATTCTTACGGAATATTCCTATATTGTTAATTCATTGTTTTATAATTTCATCACATCACATTTTATCCTTTTTTTCACACGGAAAACTATTGATATTGAAATTTTTAAATTTTCAAGCACAATTAATTTACATTTACTAATTATTTGTATGTATTATATGCTTGTAAACTGGCAGGATATGTTGGCAATCATGAAAAATGATTGGGATTATACTCTACAGAATTATGAATCAAATGGTCAAAGAAATATTCTTCTCGAATATGCCAGTTTTACTCGAAATCTATCTAAAATTTTTGTTCTTTGGACATACTTTATTATAATTCAACTATTTTGTTTACCCTTTGTATTGGATATGAATACTGATCCCATTCGGAAAAGATGGTATCCAAGCCGTGCTTGGTATTACAATTTTGATCAATCCTCTAATGTCGCTTACGGATTTTTTTATGCAACTCAGGTAGATAGAAAAATTGTATTTTTAATCATCTATTCCCATTAAATCTAAATTCTTAATAATTTTCAAAGAAAATTTTTTAAAAACTTTATACAGCTATTTGTAGGAGTTGGTATCGGTGTAAGTATGAACTTGGGATTGGATACTTTTTGTTGCACAGCAGTTTCTCATACATGCGCACAGCTTAATATTTTTCAAAGGGAACTTCTGGAATTAGGCCAAAATTCAAAATTTTCTCTAGCAGCAATAAAACAACTTATTCAGAAACACAATCATCATATCAGGTGAGCATTTCTGAAAAAACTTTCTTAGTGTATACAATATTGTGATTTATTATGTGTAATGAATAAAATTCATGTTTAATCAAAAGGATAGTTTGCCTAATTAATCAGATATTTAGTAACGTAACTCTGTACCAACTACTATTGAGTTGCATCGCTATCTGCACTGCAGGATTTCAGCTAATTGTAGTAAGCCTATATTATAATATTTCTTTATTTAATTTTAATCTTTTTCTTAAATATCACAATTTTTTCATCTCGACATTTTTTTTTATAGACTTTAAATAAGACCACAACAGATTTGCAAGGGATTATCTTAAATACAGCATTTATAATAATTGCTTTGTTTCAAATTCTCCTTTACTGTTATCCAGGCAATGAATTAATGGAACAGGTATTAAAAACTTTTCAAATATTATATTATTTTACAAGTACAAAATAGTTTGAATCAGATCTTGAAATATAATAAAAATATGTAATCGTATACAGAGTTTGAAAGTCGGGAATGCTGCATATAATTCTTTATGGATAAATTTACCTCATTCTACTCGACAAGAAATTAAATTACTTATTTTGAGATCTCAAAGGCCAATGACTATTAAAGCTGGGAAAATGTTCACTTTGTCACTCTCAAGGTTTTTAAGAGTAAGTCTTTATCTGTATTTTATTAATTACAAGGTCATTCATATATTCTGGCATTTATTTTACAGATTTTAAAAACATCTATGTCTTGCCTATCATTTTTGAGAGCATCCTATGAACACAACGAAAGATACCGAAAATAAATGTAATTAAAGTTTACACTGAACACCTTTGCTTGGAGAATTGACTACAAATTGAATGCACTGTTAAAATAAATACCCGTAATAAGAATACGTAACGTAAAAAATGTTGTAGATAGTTCTTTTCGATAAACATCTACTACATATTAGTTTTTACTACTTTGTTCTTAAGCTAAAGTTAATAATTAACAAAATTGTAGTTTTTTTTATCAGTTTACATATATTTATCTACTTATTATTATTGAAATTGAAAAATTTTTGGAATTTATAAAAATAAATTTATAATAATAAATTTATAATAAATAAATTTATAATAAATAAATTTATAAAAAAAAAATATTCTGATCTTCCTTTTTATAACTTGAAATTTCTGATTGGAATAATGTGAATATTGAATTTATTGAATTATTTCTATAAAAACTATACTCCTTGTATTTAAAAATAGCGCGTTCGCTCATATTTTTGCGCGCGCAGCAGGCGTTGATTTCCCGCTGGAGAAATTATTCCATTGGCTGCTATTTGGCGCGGGATTCAAAATCGAATTAAATTAATTCGATTTTGAATCGCGCGCCAAATTTTTACCAATGGAATCATTTCTCTAGCGGGAAGTCAACGAGCGCTACGCACGCGAAAGTCAACTTTTTTGAAATTCAAACAAACGGGACAAACGGCTTGGGCGCTTGTGGTGGCTTGTGTTTGTGTAACGACTCTGAAAAGCGCAATGTTGGAGGGACGCCTTTTAATGTGTAAAATGTGACATTTATCTCATAAAAAGTATTGTGCTGCTTAAAAGAATTTTTAATTACGCAGGACGTAAACACAGGAAAAAAATGAAGTCAGCGTAAGTCCAGAAAATTAAATATTACCTATACCTAACCTATATAATCGAGTTTGACAGTTGTGTAAACGATGGGCGGAGAAACGATTTTATATAGAAAATTAGTCTTTTATAGGAAAAAGAAAGTAGTAAATTCATTAGGAACTCATTTTTTCAAATTTAAAATTCATTTTTTCGAATTTAGAACAATTGTAGCATGTAATGGGGAAAATTACTCCAATCGACGAGTGTCTACTTTTTATTCTTTTCTGTTATAAAATAAAAAAAGGGGCCGCATTATATGCATTTTGTTAATGTTTTATAATTTTATTTTAAACCTACAGAAAAGTATGCTTTTTTTTATATATTTGTTTCTTCATTTCAGTATTTTTTAAATTTTTCGTCAAATTTATATTTGTATCTCATTGATTTTCGATGTTTTAAATGCATTTGGTGTAAATATTAATATATACGTATAATAAGAATCAAAATTTAAAATTTCAGACGTTCGAAACCGCCGACTTCGGCTCGAAAACCGATAATTCGTACGAAATTTGTCCCTAACAATAATATGCAGTCGAAGGACCCAGTGCAAGTTTACTGTCGCCTACGACCGATGCAATTTCAATCAGATACATCTTGCATGAAAGTAATTTCTGATACAACAATAGTTATCACCTCTCCAGAATCAGCAACAAATTTTCGCACAGCCACGAGTAAGGAAATCCAAACAACCTTCACTCGTGTTTTTCCTCCAGATGTTCCTCAGAGAGAAGTCTTCAACATCGTATCTTACCCTCTTGTTGAAAATTTAATTCATGGCAGGAACAGTTTGCTATTTACATATGGAGTGACTGGAAGTGGAAAAACCTACACTATGACAGGTGAACCACAAGACAGTGGAATTATGCCTCGCTGTTTGGATGTTATTTTCAACAGCATTGCTAATTATCAGGCGAAAAAATTTGTATTTAAGCCAGATAAACTGAACGGATTTGATGTGCAGAGTGAAACTGATGCCATGTTGGACAGACAAAATGAACTTCATGCTGGATTAATGACCCCTCGAAATGGGAAGATGAGAACGTTAGTATTTTTTAGGAATTTAACACTTTTCTTGTTGGGCTAAAGAAACTAGAAACTTTTAATTTGAAATTCAATTTCATAAATTTCTAGGCGTAAAGCTGATAGCGACAGCGATAGTAATCCGATGATCCTGCGAGCCGCTGAAGAATCTCAAATGTTTCAAGTGGATCCAGACAATGTTTACGCTGTGTTTGTTACATACGTTGAGATATATAACAACAGCGTATACGATTTGCTAGAGGAAGAGGACGTTCGAGCAAAGTAAATATCCTTTAAATCATAAGTATTTCTTGAGATCAACAAAATTATAAATTCATCTTCTTTTTTAATAACCTATCATTATTTTTTTGTTCCCAGGACTCTACAGAGTAAAATCGTTCGAGAAGATGGTAATAAAAACATGTATGTCCACGCTGTGACTGAAGTTGAGGTAAAAAGCACGGAAGAAGCTTTCGAAGTATTTCAGAGAGGTCAACGTAAACGGCGGGTTGCACACACTGCTCTCAATGCAGAATCCAGCAGGTCTCACAGTGTCTTCACGATAAGACTGGTTCAGGTATTATTAACGCAAAATTATTTTTAGATAATTTCAGACCAGAAAATACCCTTTATTAATTCAATTTTTTCATTGATATTTAGGCGCCTTTGGATTGTGAGGGTGAGCAAGCGATTCAAGATAAGCGAGTAGTTTGTATCAGCCAATTGTCATTAGTAGATTTGGCTGGAAGCGAGCGAACAAATCGCACCAAAAATACTGGACAACGATTGCGAGAAGCAGGTTCGTTAATTAATCTAAACTCCTGCTTTCCTTATAATCTTAATTGTATTCTTTTGAATTTGATATTCTTCATCTGACACTATCGCTTATATTAATTTATTTAGGTATTACTTAAGATTCTTCTTCTTTCAGGAAACATTAACAATTCCCTCATGACTCTAAGATCATGCTTAGAAATCCTGAGAGAAAATCAGACACAGGGTACCAACAAAATGGTACCGTATCGTGATTCTAAATTGACTCATCTTTTTAAGAATTATTTCGATGGAGAGGGCCAAGTCAGAATGATCGTGTGCGTTAATCCAAGAGCAGATGATTACGACGAAACTATTGTAAGATTAATTCATTTCTGAATAGAAAATGTTCTAGAAAATTCCTTTTAATTTAAAACTAATTCGATAATATTCTTATTTTTTAGCAAGTGATGAAGTTTGCAGAAATGACGCAAGAAGTTCAAGTTGCACGACCAACAGTAACAAAATTAGACTTAGGATTCACACCCGGCAGACGCCAAGCGAATAAAGTAATTAGTTTAATTATTTAATTTTAATTGTTTTTGGTAGATGTTAAAATGATTTAATATTGAATTTTTGTTTTATAATTAACTCATCTTGTTTTTTTCACTAGATATTCAAAGAAGCAAGAAGCAGATTGGAAAAGGAAGGAAAACCAGAAGCTGCAGAATTGGAACTTGACCTCGGTCTCGTCTACAGGTTTGTATGCATATCTATACTTTCTATTTTCAATAAGAACTTGTCAAATTTTGATTTTTCTTATATTTATGTGTTCAGAATTAAGATCTTTTTTTCCTTTTTTACAGTCTTGGAGGTCAGTTTCCGGAATTGGAAGTTACGAATCCTCATAATGATCAAATTATCACAACTTTGATGCACTTTTTGGAGCAGAGAATTAATAAGCGTAACATTCTTCGTGCTGATCTTCTACAAAAACGTAAGTGCATTGTTAAATAATAGGAACTAAACTAAAAAAATTCCATTTCCATTAAATAGTATTTTTAAAGCTTTTTCATCAATTTTTTTCAGAAACCGATTTCAGGAAAATGCTACTGACAATGGAGAATGAAAATATCAGTCTGAAGGTCGAAAATGCCTCTTTAAAAGCTTCCCATGCTCAGCAAAAGAAAAAGGTTTCTGCCCTGGAAGGTCATTTATGCAAAACTGAGACACAAATTGACAGTTTGTTACGAAAATTAAACAACGCGAATGATACAATCAGGGGTTTACAACAGGAAGTAAGACTTAATTTCATTTTTGCTTCCTCATAGAGGAAGCTTTGTAGTCGTTATATTTTCCAATATTTATTAATAACTTGAAAAACAAAACAGAATTTAGTTCCATCTTTAATTAATATCTATAAAAAAATACTTAAATAACCTATTTTTTACAGTTGCGGGATAGAGATATGGCTCTTAATCAACGAATTATAGACAAGCAGCGAGTAAAGCAAAAGTACAACCACAAAATTCAGGCAGAAACGGATAAAATGAACAGGGAACTGGAAATGAAATTGCGAGCACAGCGTGAACATCTTCAAGTAATTATCTTTAGAATATAAAATATTCTAAACTAAAAATATTAATATTCTATTAAAATAATTTTAATAATAATCAATCTATTTATAGAATCAAATGAAAGATAAAGAAGACAAGCTGCGTTTAGTAAAGAAAATTTTAGTAGACGATAATGGCTTGAGTTCATTATCAAGTGGTCAAAAGGATTCGATTCCAGTCCTACCAAGCGAAGGAGGAGACATTTTGAATATTAAAACTCCTGGAGGCATAGACGTTCGATCTAGAAGAGTACATATATTTTCTATTCTTTTGAGCTTCCTCAAAATTAAAACTTTATACTTCTTGATAACTCAATTTTAACAACTTAATTTCCAGGACAAAGTTGCAGTTTCAAATCACAGGTACCGACGTTCTCAAAGTGCTGATAGGTGGATAGATCATCGACCTGGAGCTTTAGTTCCGGTAGATACTGTTCTTCAACCTCTCATGCGAAGACGAAGGAGCATTACAAAATTAACGAGTCCAAAAGAAATAACAGATGGTGCCTCCAGATATTGTCTCATTGCTCAGGAACACGATTCTGCGGGGGAACTGGAAACTAAACTGTACAAGGTGTGTTTTCAATCTTTTTATCAAAAAAAAAAAAAAAGGGAAAATAATCTTCTCTTTAATTAAATAAATTAATAAAAATATGTAAATAAAGTTTAATTTTATTTGTATTGTTCTTTTAGGGTGATATTGTGCCAACAAGTGGTGGTGGTGCTCAAGTAGTCTTCAACGATGTTGAATGTCTGAAACAAATGTCTCCAACGGGTAACAGAAAACGCAGTGGACCTTCAAATGTGCAGAACAATATTCAATCCAATTCCGAGCAGTGCTATGCTGCCGAATCTAATTCTAAAAAAGCTCGAGTGTAATTTTATTTATTTATTAAGAAATTTTGATAAATATTAATGAATTTATCGACGATTATCCGTCGTTTTTTTAAACTTCTGATTTCAATTGAACCAGAAGCAATCATGATTGGTTTATTTACGGTGAACGGTCAAGTTTCATTTTACGAATGATATTATTGTATTTAATAAAGGTTTTAATAAATTAGTATCTCATATATTAATAGTTTTTTTTTTAACATAGATCGATCCATCGACTCATATATATTTACTCTTAAATGAAAATAGGATTAATAAAATAACACAATTTGAGCGCGTTTTCTTTTTAATCATAATAAAAAAAACCATATAATTATAATACACTGTTGTTGACAAGTGATATTTCTTTTTCGTTTCCAGTTTTCAATACATTGGCAACATAGAAAATCATACAAAGTATTTGAATCGAGACTAGACGAGTACCTTTCACAGGTAAAACTAATAATTATCAATTGTAGTACAATTGGTTTTGATTAATCGATAATAGAAAATGTGATTAATTATCAAATCCTGCTAAAACTTCTGATCCAGCAGTAAAGTTCACTATCAAAAGATCGCAATTGGCAAAACCAGTCTCTCGTTGAGCTTTGTAACAGGACAGAATTCACATTTCTAAGAAGCTTGCCAACAATTTTCCGAGCAAGCGACTCCCCTCTATTAATTAATGCTTTCCCTAACAAGCAACAAGAAAAATAAATTATCACAAAATACAAAAAAAAAAGGAAAATTTGTACACATTAAATTTACTTCACAATACGGGGAAAGCAAAAATTACTTTCAAGGTCGTAACTTGAATATTGTATGAATTTTTTTTTAATTTTTGGTTATTCACCGAATTTATTCTTTTAAAGCCAAGTTCTATATAAAAGGTACGAACACTCAACGCCTGATTAACTTAACACTAAAATTTTTTAAAGCAGAACGAAATTCGGAGAATAACTCAGGTGTTGTAACTCTTAGAAAACAGACAATAAAAGACAATAAGGGTCCAAACAACTTTCCAGATGTTGTGCTCGATTCTTCTTGCTAATTAGATTTACGAGTAGCTTTTTCGAAAGCACTACACTTACGCACAACATTGATAAATTCCTTCCTTTAAATCGGAATACACTAGAATTGTCGGTTATAGTTTTATCGCCATTCAAGTGTTTGTGTTTGAATGTGAGATAGTGTTAAGTTTTGAGGAATAAAGTATTCGTTTTGAAGGTGTACTTCATTTTTGAATAAGTGTTAAGCTTTTACTAAAGCGTTTGGTTTTGGATAGTGTTTGGTTTTGAATAAAGCGTTGGGTCTCGAAGAAAGTGTATAGTGAATTATAAACGGTTATATCGATAAAGTTGACATAATCTGCCTAATTATGTACTATATTTTCCAGTCTTGCCAAATATAAGACTAAAGTGACTACGAAACGAACTGGACGTTGAACTGCGTTTTTTTTCTCTATACGTCAAGAGTCTCTGATTATGAAAACAGGAAATTTTATTTTTAATCTATTGCTTTGCTCATAAATTCTATGAATCGCTTGCCGTACTGTTCGGGATCACAGGTAGAAATTCCATCGACATTTGCACCATACTTTACCGTTTTAGCTGCCTTTGCTGCCTGCTTGCGTACGCCATAATGAGTTAAGACGTCGATTATAGCCAGAAAATAGATTTCTTTCATAGGCGCACCTAGAAAAAAATTGCATGTGTATTTAATTTTCTTTTCGCAGTAATTAAAAAAATTTCATTAAACGCATTCTAGTGTATTTTTAATACTGAAGAAAGAACTGCGTAAATTTAAAGCTGATCAAAATGCAGGGTTTACCTTCTTTACTTGGAATGGCGTAAATGTCTAGTTCTGGAATTATTGCATCTTCATACTGTAGACTCGTTTCTCTCATTAAAGCTGCATGTGGAGACTCTGGAGGTGTGGCCATCCCTATAATTCCGCCCCAACCCCACAGTCGACTGTGAAACAGAAATAGAAATATTATTTGTTAGAATTTAATGTATTTTACTTCATAAAATGAATCATATTAGTTTTCATTGTATTTTACTTTTCTTTTGAGAAATACAAATTTAAGTTATACAATTAAAAAAAAAATATATACCAGAAAGAAGTGGTAAATGTATTTATCAAACCACAATTATTTACATTTTTGATATCCTTTAAATATGACAAGTTTAAAATAGAACATTGAATTTTACTCACTCTCCCATAGCATTACCCCGATTATCGAGACCACTTCCAGATTCACTATCATCCTCATCATCATGATTGTCTTCGTCTTCCTCTCTTTCAGCTCTTTCTCGATTTTCTTGTTCAGCTCGTGCACAATCATGCAAACCGAGTAGTAAAGAGTAATCCATCAAGTGTAATCGTGTCAAAAACTGTAATAAATTAAAAAAAAAAGAAACATTTATCGAAATATAAAATTATATCATTAAAATTTAGGCTTTTTAATACATATATACTTTTAGGTAAAAAAAAATCGTTAGCAAAATTCCGATCATAGCCCCATTAAATTTTGGCTTACATCAACATCAGCCGTCAAAGTTTCTATGAGTTTCTCCTTAGCTTCCTCCCCAATGTAGATTTTGCATCCTTCTTTGACGAAATCGTTGTCTTTGTAAGTGGGGAGATCCTTTTCTTTCTCTTTATCGGATGCTTCCCTATCTACAGTAGATCCTTTTAAATCAAACTTCTTGTGTGTAGTTAGGTGATTCGAGAAAACGTTCCTTATTGCAACAACATAATGCTCAACTCCATCCACTGTGAGTCGATACATCCCAAGATATTGTGGTAGAAGTGTTTTTCCATGTCGCTCCACTATGTACTAAATTCACATTTCGAATTTAAAATTATATTATTACTAAGCCAAAATCTTGGAATTGCGTATTGAATAATATAAAATAATTGTAACTGAAGAAGACACAATAGTAATCTATAAATAATAAAAATTAAATAATAGCTAAAGCTTAAAATAAATAATAATAAATTAATTACAGTCATAATTATTATAATTCTTGCATTCTCAATCTTAAGTCTTACCGGATGATAATGTTTCAAAAAGGAATGCATCCTTTCGACTTCTTCGCTTGTGAGAGTTTTGATAATGAACAGCTTGTCGTAAGATTGGTAGAATTTAGCGCCGCTTTTTCCTGAAGAATCATCGAGAGTAGGTTGAGATCTAAAAACGAAAAACAATTATTTTAATAAGATTTTTACCCAGAAAAAAACGAGGATTTAAGTTAAATACAAAATAAAATATCAGAATTGAACTATGATTTTCTACAATATTTTTCATACCATGAACGAAAGCACAATGTGAAAAAAATTGACAAAAAAGAGCACACAACACAACAATTAAAACTAAATATAAAATTGGGGAATATTCTAATGAAAATTTACAATTATCCAACTGGACTTTTGGGTTTCATAAAATAAGCCTTAAATCGTTAAACAAAAAATAAACCAAGCAACACTGAAATAACTTTACATAAAAATTCTTTACAAAATGAAAAGATATACAACATAAATGCGGCCAAGAGCTAATATCCTATCTATGAATATCTTTGATAAAATATGACAAGCAGATTAAAAACGGCTACATATTCTAAAGAAAAAAATTACTCATTCCAAAGTTATCGTTTTTTAAAAATATTTTAAAAGATACATGAATTCATATTCTCTTCGGATGTCAGATTTTGTCTTCTAGAAACCAGGAAAGCAAAATTTTACGTCCTTCCACATTTCGTCTTTTGAATTTTTCAAAGCGTTAGTAGAATTAAAAGGAGGAAGAACAGAAATGAAACTGAATTGGCCAAAGTTGTCGATAAACTGGTACATATTATATTTAAAAATGAAACTCGTGTTAGCCACAAACGACACGCACAGACTTGAAAATCAAATCTAACCTCAGTCGTTTTGGCTTAAAACTGTAGGTTCTCTGCGGCTTATTTGGAACTGGAATTTGAGAAATAGGAGGGGATATTTTTATCGAAGGAACTGTGGCAGAGCGCTGTACCAAATGATGATTCCTTCCAGCAGCAGACGCCAAACCTGAATGCCGTTTTGCTCGTGAAGGATTAAATGCTCGACATCTATTGGCAAAATTCTCGTATTACGGCTACCCATCCCGACTACTTTTTTTCTCTAATTAATTCGGTGCGAGATAAGATTTTAATTCCATTTTGCGTTTTCTTCTACCTTCCAACCCTACGAATAAGCATTCATTTACACTAGCACAACAGAAAAATAACAAGCAAAGCACCAGCAACATTTTTTTCTACATATTTAGTCTCGTTTGTACTAGCATAAATAAACACCGAAAAACTACATTTAATCTACTTTAATTAACCAGAAAACCAGTGTTCGAAAGTATCTTGTATTCTATAAATTTATAGTACATATGTATATAATACTATACAAATTTTTATTACAAAAAAACGCGTTATTTTCGATTGGTAACATGCCGAACACTGGAAAATTCATGCAATAGAATTGTACAGATTTGATATGAAAAGATAGAAAATAATTTCACCCCAAAAAATAAACTTTCATTCTAAAAATATACACAATTAAAAAATAAACCAAAATAAACAATACATTGACCATAGGATACGAAAAGTATTCACAAGTCAAATTGAAATTATTTCAAAGAAAAAGTTTTTAAACATCACTTTTACCTTGTCATTGATTCTTTGTAATCCAAATCATCTATGCCGAACCTCTCACGCAAATTTCGAAACACCAGTGGACAGTATTCCTTTATTTTAAAATGTGATGGCATATTTTCTCTGGAAAGAGAAAATTGAAATATAAACATTATTATTTCAATTGCTGTGAGTAATTTGATATTAAAATAAAAACGTTCCTGAGGATTATTTATGGCATTTTATTGAACGAAGCAATGAAAAGCTACACAAATACATTTTTGGAAAAATTAAAAAGGAGAAAAATCTACTGTTTTCATTAACTTAGACTACAAACAGATGCCAGAAGTCCTTCATTGATTCTATTATTAAAAGCAATGACCAACCAACCAATCTAGATATATTTAGATTAGACTACAATGCTCAATTGCTTTGATGTAGCACCGATGATTTCCGATTTTCGCCTTTTTGGAAAACAGTAAAAACCTTAATTCATATTTCACAATTTAAATATTATATTTCAGTTATAGAGTTATTCTAAAATAAGAATTTTTTCAAGAATTTGTGGTCTAGGATTTGTATTTTCATCGTTGGTTTCCATTCAGTTATTTGCTTCGAGGAAGAAAAAATAGCAGAATAATAAATCAACTTTAAGTAGGGGCAGAGTGGTTTGTTCATAATACTATTCTGACTCACTTGTTAAAGAGGTGGTTATCAACTTTTAATTTGCTGTAGGCTCTGAAATCATCTGGTAAGAGCATCACCGGTATGTTGACATGACTGAGTTCATTTATCTGCAACAAATAACAGTTTTTAAATATTTTGAATAGTTTTTTTCATCTTTTTCGTATATATCATACACTACTATTGCAATTTTTATTACTTTGAGTTATTAGGTTTTCAATCAGTCGCAGAAAATTATATGTAAATAGTAATGCTGAATAATGTATAATGTTTATTGAATATCAATGAATATAATTTATTTTTGGAGATTACATTTTCAATATGTATAAGGATATGTGAAGATGTAATCATTGATAACGTAATTTCCATTCAGTATCCATACGCATGAATGTCTCACTTACGCGTATAATTATGGACATTACCATATGAAATGAGATCATACTTGTGTGCTATATATATATATTGCATAAAGATGTAAGAATTCCGTGTGGAAATTAGCTGCATAATCCTAAAAGCTCTAAACTTGAAATTACAGTAATCAGTAATAAATTTTAAGAAATATAAAAAGAATAAATAGTGCGAACATATTCAACCCTTTTAAAACATATTCAGTTAAGTAATCAAGGAACAAAATAAAACGAGGAAATTCTTAATCAGTAAAAATTCAGACCACTCTACAAACAGATAAGTGAATTTGATCCTGAGAACTGCTTATCAGATAAATTTCCGTATGCATCAGAACGTATGCATATAAATTCACGTCCGCATGCACTCTCTCTCTTGATATCAATAATAAATTTTGATACCGTTCCAAACGTTTCTCTTTCGCATGATAACAAAGTCAAAATAACAATCTAACTTCATAAAACAATATAAAACAAAAGAAAACTACCACTTTTTTAAAATCATTAACATTTTGAATTCTAAAAATCGCAATGTTAAACAAATATAAGATTCATTCTTATTACTCGTATTTGTGACTTCTAATTGAAAAATAGAAATGAATGCAAATCAAGTTTCTATTCACATACACAATATACACAAACAAGAATCAGAAAGCGAAATTCTCTACACTCCGCAATGCCAATAGATATTAATTATTCACTGCACTGTAGCATCATGCAAGGATAATAATTACTTCACGCTAAAATGAACACATAAGCGTGATTCCATAGATTTTTACTCTAAACTGTATCACGTAATCGAAAAAGAGAAAAATCAAGGATAAATGAGGAAAAAGGAATTTCATGTACATACATCCAATTTGAATAATACGACTGAAAAAATGGTCCAAGCCGTCCAAGGTATGAAAAAATGGGACTCACCGTGTGGTTGACACCCCACATGAAAACGCTGAGGAGCGGTTCATTTGCTCGAAAAAGCTTAACCTTTTGGTGTTTAACGCGAAAATGTTTCTTTTTGAGCTTACTCAACCCGCTAGACAGCGGCGCACTAGACATACTTGCTGCTGTTAACGATCGATCAACAAACTGCAATTCACTTTTCCGCGGACCGATATTTCAACTGACGAGAATTCACTTTAAGCAGCTCTCATTGTGAAAATCCGGATTTATCGCATGCAACGACACACGAATTGGCGGTCAAGGGAAAATCTGAAGAAAATTTGGATGAAAATATAACCTCCTACAAACACAGTTCGTCAGTGTTTGTGAGCGACTGAAATGCCTTTTAAAAATGGCGAAGGCGAAGACAACGAAGTGAAGTTCCTCCGCGTGCCCAGAAAATTTGAAAATCGTTTTCAATGCAGCGATAAATAAATATGCTTGTGATTGGTGGATTTTTTAAAAGCGAAATTTCTATTGGTCAGAATTATGCACCGCCATATTTGTTTAGAACTTGTTTAGAACCATCTAATTTAGCGCCAAGTTCAAGCTGCATACTTTTGACATATTGATTCTACTAACAAACCACTAATTGCCAAACATTAACAAATATTTATAAATTGAAAATAGTATATTACAATGCATCAACATGCCAACACAATTAATTATTTTCTTTATACCGATACTTGTTGGTCATTTAAAACGAAATATTTGTTTTCATGTAGTAATTACACTATAGGAGTATATAAATTCTGATTACTCATTTTTTTTTTCACAGTTTTTACTCTGAAAAAAAATAATAGTGCACAAACGCCCGTGTTAATATTATTTACGCCTATGCACTCTTATTTTTTTTAAATAAATTAAGAATTATGGAAAAAAGAACAAAATTCAAATCAAAATTTGAATTATGTGCCAAATACAAAACTCAAACAAACTACAAAGTACAAACATGGCTAGCAAACGAACTGGCGGGAGCCCGGGAGGACGCAATTCAACGCAATTGATTAGTTGATGGACATTTTGAAATCCCGCCATATATCTCGTGCGTGTGAAGAGTGTGAAACGCAGTTTGAGCGTGTCTTATATATTCTTTGTGAATAAGAGGAAAATAAAATGTGAATTTTACTCAGTTCTGAATTTTACTCAGATCAAAGTCATCTACCTGATTACTTGGAGTAAAGTATTCTTCTTAATTTTGTTACGCTACCGCGTGCTCAGTGCTTGCGGTGGACTGGTAGACAACCTAAAAACAAATCATGGCTAACGTGTCTCTCGACAAAGAAACGTTTTTCCGGCGTATGAAGCGTCTCTACGCTGCTTGGAAGGTTAGTATTTCGAAATGAAATTTATGACATTCCTTTGCTATTATCATTTTTATTCTGGTTTTAAAATTAATGCTTATTTTTTACTTCAAACAGGATGGAGATGCTTCCCCTGATGACAGCTTCACTAAAATGGATTGTCTCGTCTCTGCTGTCGGCACCGACGAAGACATCGTTTACAGCAAGTCAACGGCTCTACAAGTAATTTTTCGTTATCTTAAAATACTATTTATTCATTTTCAGCTATCATGGTTATAGCATTCAAAGTTTGAAAGAATTGCAATATAACCTCAAATAAAAGTAAGAAACGAATTTTTCCTATATAAGAAATTGATCAAATTTAATACAGTTGTACACGAAACTACATTGCTTTGTTGTTAAGTAAATACTGACAAAAAATGTATTTAATTGTAGACATGGCTCTTGAGCTACGAACTTGCCGACACAATCATGATTCTGGCAGAAGATTCTATCCATTTCTTAGCCAGCAAAAAGAAAATCGAATTTTTGAGGAAGGTAGAGAATCAAAAAATGGAAGACACTGGAGTTCCTCCCGTAAAATTACTTGTCAGAGACAGAGTAAGTTTTGTCTTTCTAATATTCTTTTTTTATAAAGCTGTCTTTTTAATTCTGGCATTTAAAAAGTGCATTACTTTTGCAGGCAGATGAAGATAAAGCGAATTTTGCTAAGCTGATTGATGTTATAAAGGGTAGCAAGAAAGGCAAGACTTTGGGTGTATTCTCGAAAGAAAATTACCCTGGAGCTTTCATGGACGCTTGGCGAGCTGCTTTAAAACCTGAATCTTTTGACACCGTAAGCTTGATTATTTGTACTTTCCATTCAGAATTATATTGTAAATAAATTGTTCAGTGCTTATTTTGTACAATGTTTAATTTCAGGTTGATGTGAGTGCCGTTGCTGCTTACGTTATGTGTCCTAAAGAAGATGTAGAAATCCTCACTATCAAAAAGGCTTGTCTTGTATCCGTAGATGTTTTTATGAAGTACCTCAAGGAGCAAATTATGGAAATTATCGACTCAGATAAGGTCTGTGTTTTACATAAGATATTTATTTGTAAAGTACTACATATTTTGAAAACTACTATAATTATTCTGAAATTACATTACCTTTACAGAAAGTTAAGCACTCTAAACTTGCTGAAGGGGTAGACGGAGCCATTTCGAATAAGAAGTATGTCACTGGTGTTGATGTGACACAAGTAGATATGTGTTATCCTGCGATTATTCAGAGCGGAGGTAACTATTCTTTGAAATTCAGTGTCGTTAGTGACAAAAACACTCTTCACTTTGGAGTGATTGTGTGTTCTCTTGGCGCAAGGTACAAGTCTTATTGTTCAAATATCGTGAGGACAATTTTGGTTAATCCGACTAAGTCAATTGAGGTAAATAAAAAACATTTCTCCTTTACAATACTTTTCTTTATTTTA
>CAJFCP010000074.1:288113-309911 GCA_904066005.1 Synergus itoensis | reverse complement strand
ATATATATATATATATATCTACGTCGTGATTTTGTTAAATATTTCAGGAAAATTACAACTTTCTTTTGCAATTGGAAGAAGAAGTTTTAAAGAAATTAACGGCAGGAACGAAATTATGTGATGTTTACGATACTGGTGTCAAATTCGTAAAAGACCAAAAACCAGCGATGTTGGATCATCTAACCAAGAACTTTGGTTTTGCAATGGGTATTGAGTTCAGAGAAAGCTCTCTTTTATTAGGACCAAAAACCATGTCGATTGCCAAGAAGGGCATGGTATTTAATGTCAATGTCGGCCTTTCTAACTTAAATAATTCCGAAGCTAAAGATAAAGAAGGAAAGATTTACGCCCTCTTTATAGGAGATACCGTTATGGTTAACGAGGTAAATTATTTCCTAATTTATTCCACATTTAATTCTAATTTACTGTAAAAATTCGTAAATGAGTTCTATATCAAAATTTTATATGCAGGATCAACCAGCAACAATACTGACTCCCTCAAAGAAGAAGGTAAAGAACATCGGTATAACTTTCAAGGAAGATGAAGAAGACGACGGCGAGGAGAGTGAGCAAGAAACTGCGAAGAAACAAAAAGAAATTCTAGGAAGAGGGAAGAGGACAGCCGTTTTAGAATCGAAATTGAGAACGGAGCACAGTTCTGAAGAAAAGAGGAAACAGCATCAAAAAGAACTGGCTCAGCAACTTAATGAGGTTGCCAAAGCTCGATTGGCTCAGAAATCTGGCGGGAAGGAGCAAGAGAAAATACGTAAAGCGTCAATTTCTTACAAATCTGTCAATCACATGCCTCGAGAACCAGAAGTTACGGACCTGAAACTTTACGTTGGTTCGTAAAAAATTCTTTATTTCTTCTTTATTGTGATGACGAAGACATTTAAATTTTATTGGTAACTTTCAGATAAGAAGTACGAGAGCGTGATTCTCCCGATTTATTCATACCCTGTCCCATTCCATATCTCAACAATCAAAAATATTTCACAGTCTGTCGAAGGAGATTATACGTACCTTAGAATCAATTTTTTCCATCCCGGAGCAACGATGGGACGTAATGAAGGTGGAGTTTATACTCAACCTGATGCTACATTCGTCAAGGAAGTGTGAGTAAACTTCGTAATATTCTCAGAAATAATTAATAATATTTTTTTCCATCTGATTCTTAATAGTCGCTTGTTCTTTTCCTGTTTTTTAGAACCTACCGAAGTACGAATACCAAAGAGCCTGGTGAAATTTCTGCCCCCTCGTCAAATCTCAACACTGCATTCAGGCTAATCAAAGAGGTCCAGAAAAAATATAAGAACCGAGCAGCCGAGGAGAAAGAAAAGGAAGATCTTGTTAAACAAGATACCCTTATACTTTCTCAAAATAAGGGTAATCCAAAGCTAAAGGATTTGTACATTCGACCAAACATCGTTACGAAAAGAATGACGGGAGGACTTGAAGCTCATACGAATGGTTTTCGATACACGTCTGTTAGAGGAGACAAAGTCGACATTCTGTATAATAATATCAAGAACGCCTTCTTCCAACCATGTGACGGTGAAATGATTATTCTTCTTCACTTTCACTTGAAGGTATGATTTTACCATTTTGTAAATAGTTAAACAATTTAAAAGCATAACTGAAGTATTTTCTCTTTAGCATGCAATCATGTTCGGTAAGAAGAAACACTTAGATGTACAATTCTATACGGAAGTGGGAGAAATTACAACAGATTTGGGAAAACATCAACACATGCACGATCGTGACGATCTTGCTGCTGAGCAATCTGAACGAGAACTCAGACACAAACTGAAGACCGCTTTCAAGAGCTTCTGTGAAAAGGTGAATATTCATTTCTACTATTCTTATATTTCCTGTGCATATTTATTGAATTTAAAAATTAACTTGTATTGTTTTCTTAAGGTGGAAAGTATGACGAAACAAGAGGTTGAGTTTGACACTCCATTCAGAGAGCTGGGATTCCCCGGAGCTCCATACAGAAGCACTGTTCTTTTGCAACCAACGAGTGGTTGTCTCGTCAACCTAACGGAATGGGTGAGTATTTTCTGTCCATTATTTCTGATTCAAAAATTGCTATTTGTTTCTAATTTGACAACTTTTCATCATATTTCAGCCACCATTTGTAATTACCCTAGAAGACGTAGAACTCGTGCACTTTGAGAGAGTTCAATTTCACTTAAAGAACTTCGACATGATTTTCGTTTTCAAGGACTACAACAAAAAAGTAGCAATGGTTAATGCAATTCCTATGAACATGCTGGATCATGTTAAAGAATGGCTAAAGTACGTAGACAAGCAATTAATTAATTTAAATAAAACAATGATCATTTACATTTTTTTAAGTAGACCTAACTAACAAATTCCTAATTTTTATCTATTTTCTCTTCCAGCTCTTGTGATATTAGATACTCTGAGGGAGTACAATCCTTGAACTGGGCAAAAATTATGAAAACGATTACGGAAGATCCAGAGGAATTCTTTGATAGTGGCGGTTGGACTTTCTTGGATCCCGAAAGTGACGATGAAAAGGAGCAAGTAGATGACGAAGAGGAGGATGAAGATGATGCCTATGAGGTAAAAGCCTTTTTTTGTATTTTTGAAGGTTTATTACAAATATATCAAATAATAATAAATAATAATATAGTGAATAAAAAAATAATAATATAGTGAACCAATTTTAATTTTACTTTTCAGCCAACTGATTTGGAAAGTGAGGAAGAATCTGATGACGAGTCAGAATATTCTGAAGCTTCCGAAGATTCTGAAAGCGGTGAGGGTAAGTTGTCACAATATCACAACAGAGTTCTTAGAATTCTTTAATTCTTGATAAAAAATAAAACGTTAATATATTTTTACAGAGGATGAACTGGGTAGCTCTGAGGAATCTGGTAAAGATTGGTCAGATTTGGAAAGAGAAGCAGCCGAAGAAGATAAAGAAAGAGGCGACGGCTTCCCGGACAATTATAATTCATCTAAGAATAAAAAGTCTCATGGCCGACGCTCGCCTTCGAAAGATAGGTAGGTATTTCAAATTTTATATGAAATTGAAATTGAAAATGAAAAGTTTTCACTTAAATAAATTCATCTTCTTTTTTGTAAGGCATAGTTCGAGGCACAAAAGTTCGTCGAATTCAAAGAGTAAAAGTTCGTCCAGCAGCAGAGACAAAGATAGAAGGTCGTCGGATAAACACAGGTAAGCTATATTAAATAAGCTTTATACATTCTCTTAATTATTCAGGCAACTCAGGTTAAACAGTATTAATACTTCTTTGATAATACTGAATTGAGTTCTGAATATTGCAATTTAATAATTAAAGAATGGATCGATCACGGAGTGGTGGCTCACACAAATCTCCATCCAAATCGTCCAAACACAGGTGATTAAAATTGAAAATTGTGTTTGCGAATTTAATATATTAATGCATCTTTTTCTATTTTAATTTAGCCCGAAAAAGAGCGATAGACACGACAAACGGGACAAACACGATAAACACAAATCTTCGCACTCTTCATCTAGCAGCAAGAAACGTTCTCGCGATGACAGTGGCGACAGAAAGAGTTCAAAGAGATCGAGGTGAGTTTATAATCAATCCGATTACATTTAGTTATTTTTTATATTATTATTCTCGACAATTCTTGTTTATTGTATTTTTTGCCTAACTGATTCCAAATTATTGTATTACAGGAAATAAGTGCTGTGAACAAGTGTGGACAGTGATACTTGAAAAGCAAAAACAATTTCAATAATACGCGTTATTTTATTTTGTATTTTAAGATTGAAAACAAAAATTCCAGTCGTAGATCGTTTTTTGGCTTCGATCTGTATGCACATTGTTTACTTTCTAAAGCACTCAGTACTTGGTTTCTTCATGCCACAGTAACTTCTGTAAAGCATGCGTCGGTGTGCTAAAATTAATTGAATAATTCAATCATGATTTTATGAATGTTCAATTATTATTTATCTGAGATAAACAAAATTCATCCTGAAATATAGCAGAAATGCATCTTTTTACATGTATGCAATTGAAATTTGATATCACATGCGGCTTAATATGCCTCCTTTCAATTTTTCAATGTATACATTTATAAGTACAAAATACATTTTTTTTTAATTGTAAAGAGTCACTGTCGTTAAAAATTAGATTCTTCAAAGACTTCATGTAAATGAAATATTATTTTGTAATTTCATCAGCCAACTTAATTTACACAAAAAGGAATTTTCTACAAAAACATGTGAATATGTTTTGTTTTCCGTGTTTTGCAGAAACGTTGTCTAAAAAATTGATTTACTTCAGCATTAAATAGTTTGTGTTCGTATCGTTTTTAACTAAATTATTTAAAATTATTTCACCTCTTTTTTCCTTCATTAGCTTAAAATTCGACTTTCTTATAATTCTTTATAGATATAATGATATACTCTTTTTGCAAAAAAGAATGACGATTTTAAGATATGATTCGCTGGTTTTCATTTCATTCGACGAAGTTTAATGAGTAATTAACACATTCGTATAATTTGATCAGTTTAATGAACAATCTGAATAGTTAAAATTTATTTTAAAATATGTTTGTCAGGGAATTGAATAATCTCTATTTTAACATTGTTTATAATTATTGTACAAACGATATTTGCTACACTTTTTATATCACAATTCAGTATTTACAGCAAATAATTGTTTATTAAATAAATTACTACCTTAAAATAAATGTTTTATTCTGATCCGATCATCTGTCATTAAATGATGCGATGAATTACTTCGTTTTGATAGGTTGAATTAAAAAATGTTAATTCAAGAATAATTGAAAAATTATGTTAAATATATATATATATAAATTCTTCTAAGCTTTCTCGCATAATAAGACATCAAAGAATACAAAAAGTAGGGCATGAATAATATAAAAATTTTATTTATTCTGTACAAGACTTCATCAGGATGCAGCTTTTACTGAAGCTTTCCCAGCAATTTTAATCTGTGGTCGTTTTAAAACGTCTGCGGTGATGCTTACGTGCTAATTCGTGAATAATAGTCAAGCAACAGTAACCAACCATTACAACTGCAAACATTTCAAATAACTTTGATATAAATGTTGACCCATGGACTTCCTGTGAAAACAAATAATCTCATGAAATAATTCTCATGCTAAGAACTTTATGTGCTGACCAGATAATTTACTTACAGATCCCCCTTTGTTTTGGAATTTTCCTTTTTGTTCTATGAGATATTTTTTTAATGGTTCTTGAAACTTCTCTCCGATAATAGGTACAGCAGCTATTAAGTTGAGAGCTTTGTCTAGAACTTCCTCATTGAACGCTATAATCACAGCCAGCTGTTGTATATGAACTTTAATGACTGCCTTTCCGATGACTGTGGCACCAAAAAAAGTCCAAAATGGAATAAGGTAATAACCACAAATCGCACCAGCAAGATCGAATAAGGGATTTGGAATCTGTAAACCACAAGTAACAATTCATATATGATTAAAATTCAATGCAGAAAGCTAAAATTTTCCTTTAAACTGATGTAAAGAAAGCATAAATACTCACCGATGCACAAGCTAATATTCCCCAAAATCCAGCCTTCTGAACGAACTTCTTCATAGCCAGTTTAATCCGTAAGAAATACGATACATTTCTTCCATTTTCAAGCGACTCCAATATTTCTAATTCTTTCAGCTCTTCCTGATCACAGTCTTCACTTTTACTATTACGACTACTTGCTCGAGCAGCTTTAGCAACAAAATAAGGTGGCAATTCTCCTAAAGCTGTGCCAGCTCCCCACAGCATTGTTTCTACTCGAACCTTTCTCATAATACTTAAGATTCCTACACTCGTAATTGCATCTATTGTAGAGGGACATATTATTTTATCCGGATAAGGAGGCTCAGGAAAGTTTAGCCCTCCACATTTATATGCAGCCATTGTAACGGCTGCAATGTGAGGTCCAAGATACAACACAAATGTATGCAAACCTGATCCTAAACCTACACTTGACAAAACTCCTAAGCCAATCCAATACAGCCATCTTCTGATTTTATTTTCTAAATATCTAAATGCCTGAAAATAAAATATTATCCTTTTAAAAAGTGAAGTTTGAATGTGAAGTTTAGATCAAGCATTGGCAAATGATCAAACAGCATTCACGCGGAATTATCATAAAATTCCAATGTTAATCATTTTTCATAAGATTTAAGTGAATCAATTGACAAAAAGGAAGAAAGGTGAAAAAAGGCGAGTAAGTGACGACCTGGGATGACTGTTTTTATATCAAGAATATGTAACTTAGAAAAGTAAATTAATCGTGAAACTCACCTGTTGTTGAGGTCCAGAAATTCTGCTAAGTAACAAAAACAAAAACACGATTAATACAGAACTTATAACAATTCTGTAATGTCTCAAACTCTTCTTGCATAAATTCCTGGAATCGATTAATAATTCGCGGAAAAAAAAATTAATCGTCGTAATAGGATGCCGCCACAATGTTAAAGTGGCAGGGTCAATATATTTTAGATTTGAGCTTGATTGTTTGTCAAAAGTTCCAGAGATATATCCCTTGCTCGATGCATTTGATTGTGCTCCATTATCTCTGAATCGCCTTGCAATCTTTTCATTCTCAGGCATCGTGGCGTCAATGTAAAGAATCTAAAATTGAAAATATAATGTTAACAGATTAAACTTTTTTCTAACTAATCAGAAAGTTGAATTTAAAAATCCAGATGATTCTTTATTTTAAATAATAAAAAACGTAGGTCTTGGGTTATAGCTACTCATTTGCTAAAAATATATGTACTTTACATAAATTCAAAGTCGTGAGATTTGCTTCAACCGAGTTCTTTCACTCATGACAATAATCATCATTTTATCACTTATTAAATGTAATTTAAAAAGAATCACTACTCTTTACAGCCTATTGCACTTGAGCTCCTCCTCTTTCGTAAGACCAGGGCTGTATCTCATAGAAATATAGATAATAATTTTCTTTAAACGTTATTTTTTTCACACATAATATGTAATTTGACAAGATAATTTTTATACCTATAAATAAATAGATGCAATTTTATTTCTCTATTTGAAAGAAAGTCAGTGTATTTACCACAAACATTTAAAAAAAACTATAAGTAACAATAAGTATGCACAGTCCTGATGTGCACAACTTGCTGGGGTGATCAACAAAGCAAATAGTAATTCTCAATTGCCACGTCACATATATATAGGAAAAGAAGCCCTTTGTATTTAACCTATTTTACATTTTAACATTTGTAATATTAGTTCTAGATCTATTATTCATCAAATTTTGTTATATTATTATTATAACACTATATTATTAGAATTTTACAAACTTTGTTTCATTTTTGTAGGTGAATTAAGTTTGAAAATCAATTTTTTTATTTACAATACACAATAGCGATTGCTTTAAAAATATTTTTTTATTAAAATCATAACTTTATCTTTTCAATTGGAAAACATTTAATTATAACACTCTATTTAAAATTAATTCCTGAAGCTTTCCAATTAATATTTAAAATTCTTAAATTAGGGAATATTCACTTTTTAGAACTACAGTCTTATCGGTGTTATCTTCTGTGGAATAGGTAACATTCTATATTTAAAAATAACTTGTAAGGATTTTCCATACCAGACAGACGTAAAGAAAAAAAGAGGAATACCTGTCTGGTATGGAAAATCTATATTTATTAGTTTTAAAATATAAATTTTGGCTTGTAACTTAGCGTCTTGGGCGAGGAAGCCAAGAGGACGAAGTCAAAAATGCTATGTATTGCATGTATCCCACGTAACTTCTTCTCGTAAATCAAAAAGTATGAAAAAGAATTTAGACTGCTTTCTAAAAATAAGAATATCTTTGTTTATATAATATAATTATATAGCTTTGCAAGAAATATAATTAGGTTAGGTAATTGTCTATACATATATATAAATATATATATTATACCTTCCTCGCTGTGTATGTGTCAAGGAATCCTCAATTCATGCAGCAAGCATATTTCTATGCCAAGAACAATACTGAAGTGAATAATTTATTACAAAATATCCCTACGTTGCATATTACACGTTATGCGTTGCACAAGTCTTAATATGATTATTGGTTATTGGAAAATATATAAAAAATGATTAATGTTTGAGAGGTTTGAGACAACCTTAGAAATTGGTTGGCCCCATGCACACCACTACACAATACAATACACATGGATGATGACGTTAGCAACGAAGCGACGTTAGTGACATCAGTGCGTCGTTGGTACAAATAAGAACTACTGTGTGACAGAGATAGACCAGTGCTCTCAAAGTTGGCTCCCTGCGCGCGCAGCGCGTTTTGGCTTCTAATTGGAGAAATGTTGATTTAATTCGACTTTGAATCGCGCGCCAAATTTTGACCAATGGCAACATTTCTCCAGTGAGAAGCCAATTAGGTATTTCACGTTGTGACGTAATAATACAAAAATGGCCATATACTGGTGCATAAACAAATGTGATAAATGTATAATTAGACATTAAAAGTGCAAAAAAATATCAAAAAAAGACTATTTAGAAGAATTTCCCGCGGATGTGAAGGCATTTTTGACATTGTTTTGCAGTTTTAATGTTTAATTATACATTTATCACATTTGTTTATGCACCAGTGTATGGCCATTTTTGTACTAATACGTCATAACGTGAAATACCTAATACGCGCTGCGCGCGCAGGGAGCCATCTTTGAGAGCACTGACAGTTTAGTAGATGATGTCATGTATGTATTATTATGTATGTATTTATTATCTATGAGCTTCGATGCGTATGATCTTTTTAGAATAGGATTGTGATTGTTGCGTTGCCTCGTGTTGTTGCTTGTGTTGTGAGTGTTGTCCAGTGTTGTCATTGCTGGCACTGGCAGTCATTGGTTTATTGCTCATTGGTTGTCATCGAAAGCTTCGGAAGTGGTTGTGTAATCAATCATATTTATTAATAATTATTTTTAAATAGCGGAGGACAGTGTACAAAAATTAAAACTATAAAATCAGCAATGTCTCGAATATCAAATCATCGTGCGGTTTTCAAGCCACGAACAAAAAAAGAGGATAACGATGAACTGTCAGTTGATCTAATTATTTTGACCAGAAAAACAGGTCAATTAAGTTTAACAGGACGAGGACTAACGTCAGGTAAGTTATATATTAATGTAATTTTTTGATATTTAATTTTTATTATAATTTTTAATTAAGTGTGAAAGAATATAATTCTATAAACAAAATTCGAACATAACCTTTAAAATGTGAATATATATATATAAGATAAACAAAACAAATTATTTCTTTCAGTTCCACAAAGAGTATGGACAATTAATGAATTGACCAAAGAGGAATTAGACGAGCTTCGTAAAGAAATAGATTTCAATCACAAGAAAGATTGTTGGTGGGAACAGGAACTTCTGAAATCTTTAGATTTAAGTTCTAACAGTTTAATTGCACTAGATCCTCAAATAAAGAACTTATTGGATCTCACGTTTCTAGACGTATGTATAATATAATCATTTTCTTTGTGAAAGTTTATATAACCACAAGAAATAATGATCACTCCTCTTCCCTTCAGATTCATGATAATTTATTGGAAACATTACCTCGTGAAATAGGCCAACTGAAGAATCTAAGAAAATTAAATATATCATTTAACAAATTGGAAACTCTACCCCTCGAATTTTATGAATTAATCGAACTGAGGGAATTAAATTTGAAAAACAATATTCTTAAAGAATTGGATCCTGCCATTGGAGATCTAATTATGTTGGAGTCTTTGGTATGTTTTTTATTATAATTTTGAACTGGTTACTGGATCGCATCTTATTTGTTAGCCATTCTATAATCTGTAAATATCTATGCAGAATCTATCGTGTAACAATCTAACAAACTTGCCTATTGGAATGGGATACATGGTGCGATTGGTCACTCTTGATTTAAGTCACAACGTGCTCAAAGAGTTGCCACCTGACATAACGAGCATGCGAGGTGTGTCTTCTAGATAAAATTCTTTTCCTCTTTACTGTAAATATTGTATGCATCCAGCAAAAATTAGCATTCTTGTAAGATAGCTCCTTCCACCCTAACATAAGAAAACTAATGTTAAACTAGATCCTCTGAAACTATTTTTTTATGATAGATATAAGAATTTCTTACTTATTTGGAAATAACAGAGCCGAAAACTCTTTCACTTCCAGTATGGGATGATTCTTAAAGCTCAATTTAAATATCTTTATTATTCGTTTACGTAAGTATTTATATTTAATGCAAAATTTTCAATTCAGCCTTGAAGAAATTGGATGCTAGCTTCAATCATTTAGAGACATTGCCTTCTCTTGGTGAATTGAGAAAGGCAGAAGCTCTTATGTTTCACACAAATGTTTTAAAAACCTTCCCTGATATAAGTGGGTGTACGGCCTTGCGCGAAATTCATCTTACAAACAACAATATAACAGTAAGCTATTATATATATTGATAGATATGTTAGAACCTTACAGGTACTGTATGACTATTATAAAAATGCACATTTATCCACAGGCAATAGATACTTCTTGCCTCGAAGGCATGGGTCAGTTGAAAGTTCTTACTTTAGGAAGCAATAAAATTGAAACAGTTCCTGAAGAAATTATACAACTCGTAAATTTGGAACATCTTGATCTTTCGCACAATAACATTTCCGAGTACGTTTCATTTTTATGTAATTTTTCGAAATTTTACAATTTACTTAGAATGACTTTTTTAAGTTATTTACAAATTTTCTAAATAACTCTAGGATTCCTAATTGTGTTGGTATCATGCCTAACTTACATAATTTCGTCATCGATGGAAACAAATTAGACAATGTAAGACGTGATATTGTACAATGTGGCACACCTCGAATATTACGTCACTTACGAGAGAATTCAAATTCAAGTCACATTGAAATTCGAGACTGTTCATCACCCACCTGTGATGAACAAATTTTTCCGGACAAGTATGTATAAATAAAAAAAAAAACTATTCATAGACGTAAAATAAAATAAGAATATTCTGTAACTCAAACTCTCTGTGTTATAGATACATGATGAAAAATTCAAGATTGTTGAGTCTCGTTGGTAAAAATCTTTCTAATATTCCTGATTCTGTTATGGAAGATGCAAAGTTTGCAGAAGTGACCTGTATTGATTTTAGTAGAAATAGATTACATGAATTGCCATCTTCTTTGTCTCAAATAATGACCGTGAAAGATTTAAAGTTATCGTGCAATCAATTTATGCAAATACCAGAATGGATTGGTAAACTGCAAAATATTCAGTATTTCGATTTAAACAAAAATCGGCTGACTTCTTTACCAGAGAGTATTAATTTACTAAAACATTTACGAGAAATAAACATATCATTCAACAGGTAGATATTTCATTTCCCAAAAATGATTACATTTGAGTAATTTGAGAAAATAAATATAGAATTGGATTAAGGATTTTAGATCCAAGTGTTAATCACAAAATTTCATTGCAGATTTGTTGAAATACCGACGAGTATATATGAAATTATTCATCTTGAAATACTTGTAGCAAGTGATAACCAGATTGTAAACATTGATGTACCTGCTTTGAATAAATTACGAAGACTTGCAACTTTAGACCTTTCAAACAATAATATTAGCTACGTTCCTCCAGAGCTTGGGAAACTGATTCATCTTAGGTAATTAAGTCGTTTTTAATCAAAGGGTGTACAATCCCTTAAGGGCGTTGGATATCATCAATGTTTGTAGTTATTTTTTGGTTATTTTATTTATTTAGTTAATTTGTATTTCATAGACAAGTGACTGGCTCTAATTTTGCATGAAGAAACAATGAATGAAATTTTGAAATTGTGTAATGGACGCAAATGTAGAACAATTATTGAGCTTTTTTAGCAGTTCATTAGACGCTTTAAATTATTTGCTTACCATTTAGAGGTATCATATTTCTGCACGATGCATCCCAGAATTCATTTCAGTGTGGAGTGAGATGTCGTTGTTGACAAAGTATTATCCATAACATAATCCAGTATTCACCTCCCAACATTAGATGACATTTCATGAAAGACGAAAAGGTAAGATTGAATTTAACTTTCACCCGCATATTAATGATAAATTATGAAATAACGCTTTACATTTTCAAACTTAATCTTTAAGTTTGTATTTCATGATTACAAAAATTGACTTTGATGTTTCCTGTATTTTCCTTTTTTATGAATTTATGTTGGGGTTTATCTGTATGGCCTCGTGTATGACTATAATTTGATCTAATCATCCAAAATGTTGTTCTAGGACTTTGTTACTGACTGGAAATTGTTTCAAACAACCGAGGCATTCGACTTTGGAAAAAGGAACTGAAGAAATTCTTTCCTACCTTCGTAACAGAATACCTACGTCATAATCTTTTTTCTGCAATCTTTGAGAAAAAAATTGGATTTTAAAAAAAATTTTTAAGTTTCAAATTTAATGAATTATTATTTTTTTGAGAGAAATTATGAAATATTTATACATGGAGAAATTTCCATGCTCAGTTTAAAATCAAGTTTATTTACTTTTGTTGGAATTGTTTTTATATATTGTTCATATTTTTTATTAGTTTATTTATAATGATTAGTTATTTATTTAATCATATTATATTAGGAATCAAAGATTTATTTTTCTATTTGAAACAAAAAACAAGCTACATGGATTTATTCTCGGATTTATTTTAAATTCATTTAGTGTTTTATTTATTACTGCTTAATTTGCTTTTATGTAGTTTCTTTACTTCACAAACACGAAAATGGTTTGTAAATGTTCTAGTGTCGTGTTCTTCACGTGTTCTGTTATTGATTAATTAATATTAACAAATATTGTTATTTACAATATTGTACAAATCATTGTTGAGCCGCTTTTATTAATCAGCACATGTACCTGTAATGTACCAGTATTTGTGTAATATATATTTTTTATTGTTCTTGTATTTCTAATTAATTATTTCAAGTTTGTTTTTATATTTAAATTTGCACAAAGAAATTACATTTCTTAATAATTAAGAAAGAAAGTTTAGTTCTACTTTATCGTTATATAAATAAATGTAATTTTAGACAATAATACGTCATAAAACTAATAAGCAATAAGAGGATGAATGATGAAGAAGAGATCAAATTTATTGAAAAAAAGAAAAAATTTCGTCGGTAAATAAAATAGTTTCGAGCTACTAAAATGTATCCTCTTCTAAAAAAGGCTTCATTTACTAAAATAATATTATTTAATAAATATTTTTATATGTATCGTTTTACATATATTAATTTACGAGGTTTAAATAACTTTTTTATGTCTTTGTATAATTACTAGGTATAATTAAATAAAAAATTTGATTTAAAAAACGCGCGCATTCCGGCAATTTCCGAGTCCGCAGCGTCCGCAGTGTTGTTTGCGATTTCCGTTCTTCTATACAAAATTATGATAATGAATTTACTTTTTATAATATAATACATGTAAAAATAGGTAAAATGACCATTGGCCAACTCTCAAATGAATATTTCAGATTTCAAACACTATATCATTTACAGATGAGTGTTGCGAAGAGTTTTTTTAATCAATTAAATGCGAAAGACAGTTTGTAAGTAAATATTATCTCCTCTTTATTGTTATCCCCGAAGGGATTGTCGTCGTCAAATCCAGACATTTTGTGTTGAAATGGAGTTTATTAACACAAGTTCTTGTAAAAGCACAAATTAAATAAACTACCAGCGGTTTTAAAGCCGACTATCCATCGTTCTTATATGAAATATTTTTTATTTTTCATTTCGAGGAGGGAGCCCCTTTATGCCCCCCAGGCTACTTTATCGACGGCCCTGAGACTGCTCACTGACATTCCGTTCAAGAAATTCTGTCATTGGCTGAAATTTGAATCGCGCGCCAAACTTTGACCAATGGCAGTATTTCTCTAGCGAAAAGCCAATGTGTGCTTCCATTGGTCAAAATTTGGCGCACGATTCAAATTTCAGCCAATGACAGAATTTCTTGAACGGAAAGTCAGTGAGCAGTCTCAGGGCCGTCGATAAAGTAGCCTGGGGGGCATAAAGGGGCTCCCCCCTCAAAATGAAAAATAAAAAATATTTCATACAAGAACGATGGATAGTCGGCTTTAAAACCGCTGGAAGTTTATTTAATTTGTGCTCTTACAAGAGTAGGAAATGCACCATCAAATTCTCGCTCATAGAATCAGAGAGAATCTTCTATCTCTATAACCTATGCATCTGTGCCAATGTGGTGTATGTGTGTGTGTGTGTGTCATGCGGTGGATATGAGTGCTTGTCAGTGTTTTCCTTCTATGCGCTGTAAATAGAATATATTTACTAAAAAGACTTTTATGTATACATTTAAATATAAATCGTTTATTAATTAGTGTTTAATTTATTTAGTCAGCTGTGAAATATCAGTAGTGAACTTTCTAACTCTTAGTACGAAGCATATACAGTTTGTATAATTTATAACCTTCTTCATTACCTTTGGCATCACCGAATGATTCTCACTTTTGGTTGCCTTTGTTCATCAAAATTTTTCTTTTAAAAGTTCCGGATACTTTATACATACCGTTGAATTTTCAAGTTTTTTGGATTTACCGTGAAAACTTGTGAGGCAATCATGTTTCGAAAAAGTTGTTTTCTCTTCCTGCTTACGTTAATTCATTGCGGACTTGCTCATGAAGAAGATGTTCATACTGTTCAGTACACCGAAGATACATTCAAGGATGCTCTTGACAAGAAAAATAATTTTATCATGTTTTACGCACCTTGGTAAGGATCACTTTCACTTGTACATTTCCCTAATTTAATAATCTTTTGTGTTTCTATTGTTTTTTCTTTTTTGCTTATTTGATGTTTATTATAGAAAAAATATAAATTTTGAATAGTTTCAAATTAGAATCTATGTACTATGGGATTTAAGGAAAAATGTAATATATTTAAAAAAATTATTCAGTAGAAAAAACAGGAGATGTAAGAATTTACACTTGAGGAAAAAGATGGTACAAAAGCCTTGAAAAAACATGTTTTCAAAAGATAAGTACTTGTAACTTGTGGAGATAAACATTTTTTTCTATAAAAAATTTGTAATTACGTGATCAACCTGTACTTTATGTTTAACTTCGTTTAATTATCAGAATTTTTCGAAGTTGTAGTGATAACATTTTTCCTATTACACACATATTATTCTAGATTTCTTTATCAAGCATGAGACTATATTTCTGAAATTTTTAAATAAATTAAATTACCTAATTTTTCCTCTTCTTGTTAAAACAAGCAGATTTAAGAGAATTAACTGTTTAATATTTAGTATATCATAATGATAAGATTTAAAAAAACAGACCTGGTTCTGTTTCATGTAACATGACTGCAGGCGATAATCTCATTTTCATATTTATCATCGTATTATCACAATTTACTTATCTTTTAGACATTTTAGAAGTAACCGCCTCAGTGGACTTATGATATAAACAGTATTTGTTAAGTAATGTGTACTTACTCTAGCGCAACAAATTAATTTTTGAAAATTATTGCACAACTACATTTAAATATGTCATTTAAATATGAAAATTTTCTATGTAATTTAGTCACAGTTTTTATATTTTTTATATATTTATTTTTTTATGATTTTCAGGTGTGGCCATTGCCAAAGACTGGGACCGATATGGGAACAATTAGCCGAAATGTTAAACGAGGACGAAGATAGTCGAATTCGTATCGGAAAAGTCGATTGTACTACTGACAATGCAATTTGCTCTGAACAGGACGTGACCGGGTATCCGACGTTAGTACAACGATTACTTTAAAACAAAAATCCAATACCTTCTTGTAAGATGGAACTCTAAAAAGAATTAGTCTCTAACACTAGTATTAAAACTGAATCCATTCTTTCAGACTCAAGTTCTTCAAGATGGGAGAAAGCCAAGGTACAAAATTCCGAGGTACTCGCGACCTACCATCGTTGACTGCATTCATCAACGAACAACTAGGCAGCATTCCTTCGGTTTGTAAAATTGATGTCTTAATCTGATGAATTTACTTCTGTCAATTATGTTAACATATTATTAATAAATGAATCTTCTTGTTTAGGAAGAAGACGAAGAAATTGCACCTTCAATTCCAGAGGCTGTGAATGGACTGATCGAATTAACCGAAAACACGTTCGATAAACATGTTTCATCTGGTCATCACTTTATAAAATTCTACGCACCCTGGTGTGGTCACTGCCAAAAATTAGCTCCTACCTGGGATGAACTTGCCAATAGTCTTCGCCACGACAAATCAGTCAGTATCGCTAAAGTAGATTGTACCCAGCATCGAGCTCTTTGTGGACAGTTCGATATCAAGGGCTACCCCACTTTGCTTTGGTTTGAAGACGGAAAGAAGGTAAATTTTTCTTCTAAACAATTGGAATTTTATTTACGAAAATCCGTAAAAGGATTTTAAAATCACTTTATATAAATATATTGAAATCGTTGAAATCCTTTAAACTCATTATAAATGTCTTGAAATATAAGAAATAAAAAAAATTTTAATGTTCGAAAAAAGTTTTAAAATACCTTAAAAATCCGCGGGACAAATTTATGACGCATTACTTTTAATTAATTAAAAGATAATGATATAATGTTTATAAAAACAATAAAGTACTGAAGTGTATATCATCTTTTGTTTTTTTTTTTTTTTTTTTGACGTGTCAATACCAGTCTATTTATAAAATTGATAAATTAACAAAATAAATAGGTATTTTTTCATAATTACGAGGTACATGTTTTAAATTTTTACCAATGTTTGATAAAAGATGAACAATAATAAATCGTAAAAGAGACATTAAGTATAAAATTAATCGTCAATATTAAACGACATACTACAATTTCCAGTAAATAGTGATGCAAATTTCTAAAAACAATTTTAAGTAATCCACGAAAGGTAACTAAAATTTAATTTAAGTTGGACAAATACACTGGACATAGGACACATGAAGAATTGAAAACCTACGTTTCTACCATGCTTGGAAAAAGTACAGAAAAGGGCAACAGTCAAGAGGATGGCGGCGATGGAGCAGTTCTTCCAGTTTCGACTTTAACTGGAGAAACTTTCCAGCATGGCGTGGAAAAAGGAATCTCATTCGTCAAGTTTTTCGCCCCTTGGTGTGGCCACTGCAAGCGATTGGCACCCACTTGGGATGATCTCGGTAAAAAATTTTTGACCAAAGAGGATGTTCGAATTGCTAAGGTTGACTGCACTGTTGAGGCAAGCAAAGAACTTTGTAACGAACAAGAAGTAGATGGTTTCCCCACTTTGCTTTTGTATCGCGAGGGCAAGAAAGTATCCGAATATAACGGATCTCGAAGTCTAGATGACCTCTACGAATTTGTCATGAATCATTTAAAATCTCACGACGAACTGTGATTACCTGCAATTGTTACTTTAATGAATTTTATTGTACAAAGTCATTTACGAGGATCAGTACTTCACTCTGTGGGTATCTTTATTTATTGGTATGAAAAACGAAAAATGTCAATATATAATTTGCTTTTTTTGTTTATGTTGCTAAAAAATAAACCTATTCATAGAATGAAGATAAATTGACGAAATACAATACACCTTACTAAACATTAATCAAATTAAATCTATATGATTTTCCTCTAGTAATAAGTTCTTCCAAAACATGCAATTCAATTTTTAAATAGTGTAATCATCATTGTAAAAATTCGCTTTTAGAATTTAGTATTTTTATCCAATTTTTTCTTCTTTGGTAAAAATCAATTTTCTCAAAATTCATTGAAGCTGTGCTTATAAAAGTTAGACACATCTTTAATAAATGATTTTCCACTCAGTACTTACAGTAGTGCATTTAAATTTCGTTTTAGTATTAAATTAAGAATTAAGAGTGTATTTTTTTCTTTTTTTTTTTAATGTGTATTTGCAACTTATACTCACTTTGTTAGCAGTGAGAAGATATAAACTTTCTGACTTAGGTTTGACATTCTTCCAATTTTCATTAAATATCAAAAGTCTTCAAGAAAATACAAAATACTTTTTAAAAACCATTTACTTATTGTTCATTTTATCCAGCGAACTACACTGCGTTAATTTGCCATAATACACCAAAAAGTAAAGACAGGCAAAGTGATTTAATATTACGCGATATTTTACACTTACATTTATACATTAATTTCATGTACAAGAAAAAACATTGCATTTTCTGTACGGAATGAAGGTATGTACAATAATCGCATAATTATATTAGTTCGTAGAAGTACGGATCGTACATACTTATACATTCGTAGTAGCTGAAACTGTAAATCTAATCCCAAAATTCGAAGACATTTTATAATTTGAACTTTTTTCACCTGAAGTTTCAATAAAACCTTCTTCCTCTGAAATCATGAAGAATATTAATTTTTTATTTGTCAACACCTTTTCGGTACCAACTTATATGTGGAATATTTAAAATTATCAATAACGTGTCATTTTTTTGTTTATTAAAAAAAAGATAAATAATATGCGATGCGAGTGAACTCATATGGTAAATTTTACACATTTCCTAAACTACTTATCTATTATTTAACTTTTCAACAGCCGTCTTAAATTGCCATATTTTAAAAGAATTTATATACATCTTATAAAAAGCGACTAACATTCAGCGACCAGAGAAAGATTCAGACTAGAGTTTTATTACAAAACTAAAATAAGTAAAACAAAGATTGCACTTCGTGCTGATAACTACTGAAAAAATAGGAATGATGTAGATCATCAAAGTGTGTCAATTTCTAATTTCGTAAAGTTTTCTTTTAGTTCGCTTCGAATAAATATATCTGCGGTATTTAAATTTTGTCCAGAGTTACTTTTTCCAAATTGGTTTAAAGCGGTCAAGGTAAAGCATTACTTTTTATGGACACTAAAAAAAATCAATTACAATCAAACAGAAAATATGCAGTCTTTTTCTCATATAAAACACTACTGTGTTTAAAAACATTCTAAGAGGGAGTTAATAAAAGCTAAAGGTTCTAAAGCACCCAACAATCGAGAAAGTAGGATAGGATAATTACTCTAATGATGGACGCTTATTTTTAATTACAGCATTTACACAAAATGCAGCGTGTGAAAATCGTAACAATATTTTCACATCTTTCAGCAAATTTTTTTTCGATGATGTCGAAATTTCGAGGATTAAGTCCGGCAAACATAGTTACATAACAGTTCTGTAATTATTCTAGAACAGATTTGTAACAGTCTGGGATTTTTTATAAGACAATTTTTTATAACAATAAATAACTGTCATCAATAATAAAATTTTCAGTCATCAATTCTACTTTTCTTTACAGAATACTTTATTTTCTGATGATTTGGAAGTATTTTATGTTTCGAACGAAAATAAAATATCTCAAGCCATTCTTTTAATAATTATCTAATGAGGGAAAGTATTTTTATTTTTTCTATTACAAGATGTTTAGACTGAATGTCATGAAGTAAAATATATCTTTACTAAATATAAAAATGCTACTTTTAGTTGACCGAAAAAATTGAACAACTTGATCAGGGAAAACCGGGAATTTGAAATCGCCTCCCTGAACAAAAAAAATTATATTGTTTTTCAGTTTCTCCATGATTTAAAATTTCTTTTAGAATCACTGATGAATCATCAGATAGATGTTTTCTGTAAAGAAATATTGAGTTCAACAACTTTTAGGTTGAAGATTGTTGAGGCTCATAGTGATAATAGAGAAATTTTCTCTAACAATGATTACTTGGAGCATAAGATTCCATTTTATACATGTTGTCCAATAAATGCGCTATTGGTATTTGTCCAATAGTTTCTCGAAAAAATAAGAGTTCGATTGTTTTAGGTTTTACATCATGTAATAATCGTAGTAAGCGCATAAGCCTCCAGAACTTTGGATGCAAATAGCGAGACGTTGAGTAATCATAGAAGATGCAGTGAGCTTGAATGTAGAGCATTTCAACTGTTTCCGGTGCGCTCAGATCCGCAACTTCTGTTTATTTAAGAAATGTGATATACTATTTCTACAATCCAATAATTGAAATCTGAATTCAATTTAAAATTCAATTTTTACCTGGTGCAAATAAAGCTGCAGCTTTCATACAACCACATTCGCCTCCATCGGGAGCAATTTGTCTAAACTGGTACATTATTTTCTGTGGATTAGAGAACAGGAAAAATGCTTTAAATGTATGTATTACATTCTCATCAGAGAATGTATTATTTTTTATTATCATTTGTCTTAATACTTTTATGGCACAGAATATTTCTCACCTGAATGGTTCTTAGTTCTTGACGAGAAGCATCATCAGGTAGCCTTCTCCGTACTTGTTCATCATCCAAGAGTCCTGTAATGTCCCAGGAAGCAGACCATTGAGCAAGGTGGAGAAGAAAAAGTTGAGTCCAGGTTTCTTCCAAAAGGAGACGTTGATCACTTTCTGGAATTGCTTGGAAGGGCGCTAAACATCGAACCCACTGGACGACCATGAAGAGTAGTCTAGCTGTTGTTTCCTAATTGATAAAATCAAAGAAGGAGGTGCACATAAGTTATTTTGATTCAACTATAATATCATGTACGCGCCTTTGTCAATAATTTACGCTTATGATAATTTTTCAAATTTTTACCTTAAAATCTTTTAATCTTCAATATAATTTCATTTTAGCGTTAAGAAGTATTCTAACATAGAACCTGTTTCTAAAATGAAAGTCTCGAAGTGAGTGCAAAATTTTAAGGAAACAATAGTTTCTTCTTTCTTTTTTATGATAGGACTGAAATTATTCGACTTCAATTAATTTTTATTAAATACATGGATATTGTAAGGAAGTATTCAATAAAAACTACTTGATGACTTACTTGCAAAACTTCCCAAGTGGGACTAAAAATCGGTGGAACTCTAGTTGGGCTGCGACTGGCTTCCGTTTCTGTCTGATCTAAAGAACCTTCTAGTTCCGGTTGCAAACGAGCATTCCAGCCTAGTTCCTAAAGACAAAATCGAGTCACATATTCTGAACCGTTCCGAAATCTATATCTATATCTACCCGAACTTTCAAACCGGATGAATCTGCAGTTCATCTGATTTTTTTTTAATTCTAATCAATTCGTGCTAATACAGACTTCGGATTGACTGAAATTATCGCATTAAAAGATTCCTCATGTGAATGAGTCAGATTCTATCAGATGCAGTCTTTCGTAATGAAACGGATTTAGACGAATAGAAATTTTCCTACCCGAAACTTTTGCTAGGAAAGAGACTGTATTAATGGGATATTAAGATGGAAAGACAAGCTGAGAACAATTTGGGGTGAATATTACTTACCTGGCATTTCTCTGCGGACATAATTATCTGTAGAAGGGGAGGTTGCGGTGCGACGGTGACGGTCGTTGAGTGGTAGAGGGTTGTAGTTGAGGGAGGATGAGTTAGAGCCAATGGTGCCGGAGATGGAGAATCCTCTGATGACTTGTGAATGCGTGGAGGAAGAGGGTAGGGCGGAAACCTGTGATCCAACCGGAATCCTCTGTAATTATTTGTATAAAATGAGTCGACAGTTTAATAACAAAAATATAAAGATTACGGATATAATTGATACCATTTAAAATCAGAAGAGCCCTAAATGTCTTTACATTATAAATCTGACTGGATCTTTCATATTCTAATTCAAGAATGATTCAATTCTTGTAGACTGTGGTCTATAATAATATGATGATTGGATTAAGGCCATGTCAGACTTATCCGAAATCTAACTTACCAGCCTCTAG
>CAJFCP010000074.1:253587-283113 GCA_904066005.1 Synergus itoensis | reverse complement strand
TGACGTTATTTGACATGCGAAATGTATATTTAAATTGATTCATCAAACATCGCTCCACAGGTACACTCTACTGAAAAGTAGCCCTGAGTCGACTGATTCTTTGAAAATTACAAAGATTCCAACAAGAAATAAGTCAAAAATGGAATTAGTAAGATTATTATACATAAAATTAATTTTTTTTTCTCGGATCTAATTGCATTTTTCTAAATGCTCTTTGTATAGAGAAAAAAAGTCTGCTTTTTATTATATACGCTTGTAAAATTGAGATTCTTGAAAAGATTAGAGAATTCTTAGTTGGCCACCTAAAGCTACGTCAGTGTGAGATGTATGGGCCATGAAGGATGAGAAGAAATAAGTGAGCACAGGATGTTCTAGATGGAATAAGGCAGCGTGCAGATTGTTGAAGTGTATGAGGAACTCGCGGAAGGATCCATAAGAGGTGAATGTCAGGGGGTGAGAGGCAAAAGGGAGAAGGTTACGAGAGTAGTACAAGGGAGGTAGTAAATGTGGTGGCCGGGTTTCAGCTTGCAGGGTTTTGGGCTTGGTCTCGAGAGCTGGGATCGAGCTTCGGGCAAAGCTACCACTGGGTGGCAGGCACATCATCATTAATGAGGCTGAGCGGATACCAGCCGGGAATTCCCACGTTCACAGTGGCGCAGCAATATCCACTTTATCCCTTATCATCGCCCACTGTATGACCGTGTCAACGATGAGGAAATCACTTTTTAATTCCACTCTCTATAATCCATTTTACTTTTTGAGAGCAGGGCATATTTCAACGATGGACAGTGAATTGCAATTATTTGGTCAAAAATATAGGCTTCAATTTTCAAGGATTGCTGAATTCAGTTTTCTAAGTTATATTTCATCAAATTCATGAAGAGACGACGAAATCTTAATGTAAAGTTAGAAAGTCAAAATTCCACCAGAGCAATCAAGGGGACTTTATTTAATTATAATTTATACGAAAAAAGTATGATGATCAAGTTTTCATCTGCTGAAAATTGCTTATTATAAAAACATGATTGAAAACGAGATTGGACAGGCGAACTTATCCCTAGGGATGTTTATTTTATTGACCCTCATTTCCAGGATAATATTTAAAAAAAACATTCTTCACGTAGTTTTGTGTAGTTGGACAGTTTTTAATTGTCTTTTGAAACTGCAAGAAAAGTTTGCTATATTATATAATATTTTAATGTATTAAGCATAATAAAGTACGAGTATCCCCCTGTCTTTCCACATCAGTGTATTTCTGCTCATTTATCGCGTGCTTTTATCTCATATTTTTTTTTTCTGTCATCCACAGCTCTCAGATCGCAGATGAAATTTATCCCCTACATTTTAATATTTTGTGGAAAAAAAGTAATTTCTCAAATACGATTTGATTAAAGTATAGGTTATTTAAAAAAAGATAATTGAAAGTACGCTACTTTTGGCTACTTATAATAAAATAAAATGAAAGGGTCACGCATCATCGATCCCAAATGAGTTAAGAAGATTCAAGAAGATTTTTTACATTGCAACCCTCGTATCTTCCTGACTCGACGAACGAATTTGTCCGCCATGTATCGCTTCGCGCCGAGTGGACCGTAGGATTAGGATCAAAAGGGCGTTAGAATGGACCTACGTTGACGCACAAACATTATACGCAGACTAACTCACATTTGTTTATATGTGTATACACAAGAGCAAAATACGCATGATCTGTAGCGTAATACATGGCATGGCACGTGTGGGTCACAATGCGAGTTCCCACACATCAAGTTCCCTCCAGGCGACCCCCAGAGGGGTGCGTGGGTGGTGGGCCATGGATGATAGGCTCACACTCTCCATCCTGCTAAACGGTAAACCGATCTGTGAACATTTCAACAGTCAGCGATCTCTGAGGCTAATCCTTGAGTGAGCGGGGTTGATACATCCCCAGCCACCCTTCTTCGAAACAACCCCCACCTCCTTTTGCCAGGCCCACGTGTTCCACACCCCGTACATTTCCAAACGTGCGTCGAGCTCTACATGTGTATCAAGAGGATAGACCAAATTCTATTCATATGGAATTTATAGCCGTGTCAGCCTGCCAACCATTCGAAGGAAATTACTCTGTGTATGTTACGTGTCGGCACGCATGTCGATCGAGCGTGCAAAGAGGGTCGGTGTCCGGCTGATGATAGGGTTGTTCGCTAATCGACGGGGTTGTACACGATCATTGACAAATCATCAAATCCTCATATTTTAAGAGCTCAAGATGCTTTTCTTTATTTTTGAAAAAAAACTGCACTGTCAGAAATTTTTGTAATAATTTTACATATAACATCACAATAAATCTCAGAATGACAAATTTTTATCCAAAAGTGGATCAAAGTATTGCACAATGGGGAAACAAATTGACAACCAACTACATATTGCATTCACACCCGAACATAAATGGCCTTATAATGGACGGAAATTGCTTGAAACCCACCATCATTTTTTTCTTTGTAACCTTTTAAAAAATATAATTATAGTTAAAAATATCTAAAAATAAATAACGTTTCTGAAGGTGCTACTTAAAAGATAATAATAATTAAATTCAACTAATGGAAATGACTTCAAGTACCTAGTCGATATCTGATTGGAATCGACAACATCAAGTGGAAGATTCGAAAGTGAGATAAGACTGAATAAAGATAATTGATAAAAATCATTTTTTTTTTTAAGTATGAGTAAACGATCGGATAATTTTGAGAATCACGAATCACTTTAGACATACGAGTCTATGAAACAATGAAACATTTTTACACAAATTGCAATTTAAATTAAGTATGAGATTTTCCCGGATTGAATTTCAGTACGCACACTCCATGCAATTTTTTTCTTTTAGAGAGTGAACTGAAATGAGCAAGCATGAACTTCGGATTTTCTCTAAAAAGAGAAGCGGAAAAGAGATGAAAAAGTGCATTGGGGGATCTTTAGTCTTGTAACAGGCATTCCAGCGTCCTAGCTAGCTTTGTACACTTGCAGTTGTACGATCTTTCAGGCTAGATCGCGTGACAGGTGACGATCAAAGCCCAGCTTAACTCAACGACCCGTTTTGTCCAGGCATCACGTCAGCGTCAGAGGTGAAACATGTGTGTTTGAGTGTGTGTGAGATGAAAAAAGAGGAATAATAGAGAGGAAACAGTAACTGTAACAGTAACTGTAAATGTAGCAGTAACTGTATATTGCACCCTCCTGCTATGCTTGCCCCGTTTGCAGTTTACGTGGATGGATTGATGCTGCCCGCCGCGTGTAGGGCACGCCTCGCTTCGCTGCGTTACCAGCCGTTTACTCCCACGCATTCCCTTCCTCCTAATTCAAAGCTATATACGAACTTTGAAGCTCAAAGCTCAAGCTCTTATGCCTTATACCAGTTATACAAAGTCGCCTAATGCGCAGTTCTGAGTTCTTATCTCCAATATCCTCCAAGCTACATTCATTTGACTCTCATGTCTGTTCTGTAAGCCAGAGATCCAGACATCCTTACCCTACTTTCAAAATGATGCTGATCTTTCATGAAACATCTGTAATGACGAAATAGCTGTTTTCATCCTCACGTTGTAAGATGAAGAGCATCCTGTGCAGATATTATGCAAGGTCCCTATAAGGCGTACGCGTGTGTCTCAATTTTCTTCAATTTTCCTATACCCTTTTTAAAAAATGTACCACTTAAATGACAATCGCGTATCCTAGCTGTTAACTTTATATATCGTTCAGATCGGAAATTAACCACAAATAAGTATATTATAATGTAAAAAAAAATCCTCAAAAGTCATCGCTGTACTCCCTAGCTAAAGTTGTTGCGTAAAGCAGTTTGGAGAATTCTACTTTAAAGAATTCTTATATGAGAACCTTGGCTTCACCTCATTTTAATCTTAAGCGATGACATCGAATATAAAGTTCCACTATACATTTCCAACACAAACAAAGTATTTATTATCTTTATAAATCTCTGACATTATATAAAGTAATCATGAGAATCATTCACATACACATTCTGATAGAATTTGAATAAAGATAGAGCAGATTCCTTTTTTTAAAAATTAATTTTAAATCCGCTACAACTGATTATAAGTGAAAGTTTCCTGTTTGCCGAGGACCAAACGGAACAAAGTTTATGACGGAATGGCTGGATTTAGAAATGTGTACTTTCGAAATGATGTTGACTGAAGATCAGGAAAGAGTAACTTGTTAAATGAACAATGTTATATAACCCGGTCGCAGATTATAATGTAAAATGTATATTTATAATGTATTCTGAGGGGACTTTTCATCCTTTCTTGAAAACTGTCGGAAAATTTCTATCAGAAAATCAGAAAGTGTAGTTTAAAAAATATCACATCCTAAAGACATATTTTGACAAATTTATTAATATTATATACACGTTATCAGTTTATCAGTTTTTGAAAAATACTTGGATTCAATCTGAAATACCTATAAGAATCATTGAAGCAACTATCCTTGAAAGTTGTTTAATAGCTTAGAATTTGTTTAAAAATTTATTGAGTTTGTTATAAACAAATAGGTTAATGGAAATGGATTCATATATCATATGGATTGGCAGTGACTTCTCAATTGATTCCCACAAAATAATTATCCACACCAAGTATTTATGATGAAAAAAATCAAGTTTTTTCTACTGAATAATTAGCAGCCCTTTATTTAGCAATGGCTCTTTGCTATCGATCAATTCAATGTGACAAAGTGAGTAAATGAACGAATACGGTGATGATTACATTAACATATTAATAAATTATATCCTGATCCGCATTCTTCGAATTGATGTGCGTAATGAAAACACTTTTCCTATCTTTAATTGAATAACGTTGTATTTGAAGATAGTACTATCGTACTGCATCATCAATCATCTAGCCAGTATTTATCACTCATCCTACACTCTTATATAAAGTCAATCTAGAAACAATTTTTTGGACATATTATCGACTATTCCTGTAAGATCTGTCCAGGCTTTCAGTTGAGCAAAATGAAGGCAACCTTCTCTTTAATTTTGGTAAGATTATACTCTCATTAAATGTGAAAATTCAGCTTTATTCATTATTTATATCGACCTGATTCTTTCTCTTTTTAGTGGTATTAAAAATGATTAAAATAATAAGGAGACAAGTTAAAAAATAGCACGTTAAAAACGCTCTTTTTCTCATTTTTTTTCAGGCACTTTTCGCAGCTTTTGCTGCAGGAAATGATATCTATCCAGATACAGGTGTGAACGGCATGTTGGGATTTGCAGCAAAAGCAGGCACCACAGGAGGAATGAATGGACCTGTAGTTTATATAAATAGCGTATCGGACTTATTAGGAAATGTTCGTGACTCAAATCCTCGTATTTTAGTTATAACGAGGAATATCGTTTCATCACAAAAAGTTGAAATTGAAATGGGCCCTAATAAATCAATAATCGGCTCTTGGAAAGCAAATCTTCTTAATAACGTATATTTGAAGGCTTCGAAAAAAGCAAGCAACATCATCTTGCAAAACCTGGTTTTCAAGCACGACGTCAGAAATATAAAAAATGAAGAAACACAGGTAATATTTCAATTTGGTACTCGTTACTGGGTGGACCATTGTACGTTTGATGGGCAGAAATCGGACATGAACGATTTCGGAAAGTTACTTAAAGTAGGAGAGTTAGCTGATTACGTTACAATTAGCAATTGCAAGTTTATGAACCATTTTTACGGCTTGATATTTGGCCATCCAAATGAAAGTACTGAAAATATTGCAAAGTTTGATAATCATCCCCGAGTAACTATGATGTTTAATTATTTTGATAATATTGCTGTACGTGCCCCGGGTTTGATGCGCTACGGTATGTTCCACGTTTACAATAATTATATTACCAATTACCATTTAGGCTTTACTATTGGCTATCAATCTAAAATATATTCAGAAAAAAATTACTTTTCTGCTCCTGGTACTAATAATGCAGTACTTGATGACAAAGGTACTGGTTATTTTAAGGACGTTGCAAGTACAAATATGCCGAATAATCAAATATCTAAGATAAATAACTGGACACCATCTTCTGATTATAGCTACAAAATAAAAGATCCAGAATATAGTAGAATTTTTTGTACAAAATACTCGGGCGCGCAGAACAATGAATTGATTTTTGGCGGTGGTTCTTAATGATTCATTTGTTAATGTTATAATGTATTATTCTAAATTTTTGTATGAAATAAAAAAAATTGACCAGCAATTTACTGATTTTATTTATGAAACTCATTGAATTGTTGCTGCTTTCTCCATCAAAAGCCCTATGGCTTTGTTTTATAAAAAAACACCCTCTGTATGGCAGCACCAGGAAAAATATTCATTATGTGTATTCTGTTATTTTATCGTGCATTCTCTTCCACGGCATTATTTCTCGTGAAAAAAAATTTCTCTACGAGGGGCGCTACACCGAGAATCCCCGCAGCATTATTTATTGATTCAGGACCTATGAGAGTACCTAAATTGTTTTCTGAAAAGCCATTTCTGTCGTAAATATCATAAAAGGGGAATGCGTTTTGAAAAATTACCCAAGGGCCTGACAAGTGTTCATTGCAAATATGATTAATATTATTACTTTGTCTACAATTACAATTGCGTATCTGGCAGATTTCATAACTCGAATTTCAGTGAATAATCAAATATTCATCACAGACTGATCAGCTTGTTTAATTTTTCCGCAAATGTTAAAAATAATGTTGTCATATGTAAATGTCAAATTTTTCAGAAGCCAAGTTTGTCATTTCAAGTGAGTGTGAACAACATGTGGTTTAGAATTGTAAAGAAGAGAAAAGGTCGCTAGTATAATGGTGTAGAATAGTCGTGGATAAGGACTCTTGGTCTGAAGCTGAGATATCCGAGAAAAGGGTCGGAAGGACAATACCGCGACGCGTCATGGGTACATTAGTGGGATGATACCAGATCGTTTTATCCCCATTTCCCTTTTCCATTTTCAGCATCACCCGTAAAACCGTCTCCGAGACATCTTTAGAAAAATGGCTGGCTTTTTGCAAATCGAATTCCTGAAATACAAATAGCCATTCTCTAACCGTGCCACAAAAATCTACCTATTTATATCGAAATATCTCTATGTCCACCCAGCAAACGTATTTAATTTTCCGCTCATAAAAAAGTCTCAAAAGATTTTTCTCTAAATTTGAAATATAATTTTTACTAATTTCAATTAGTGACGCAATTCTAGCTATAAATCAGTTATTTTTAGTAAGCATCAGTATTTATGCTAGAGTATTATAATGTATTAATAAAATGTAATATGAATACTTGGAGGTAGAATTATGCAGGTAGTAGATCGTATTCTAGGTTTTGAGCACCGGGGAGGGAAGTTGAACGTGTGTGGGGACCCCTTAACGTTAGGAAGCTCTGCCACTAATTGAATCTCCTCTCTTACTCGAGTCTGAAACCCCCCCGGCCGCTGGGAACCAGAGCACCCGTCCTGCATTAAACACCCCCGACACCCTGGAACCCTCATCCTCGACAAGCGGTCGCTTGTGTCCCGCCCCAAACCCCTTCCCCTAACCCCATCGCCCCACTGCCTTGCTATAGCCTCCCCCACTTTTCGTTGATGCTCACGGAACACGGATGCTGTCTATCTACCTGCCACTACAATTTTCCTCCCCATTCTAAGCTTTTGCCAGGTCAAGTCTACAAAACACCTTTCAAGTTTCCAGATAAAGGGCTATCCATAAATTATGTAACACTTTCTTCCTCTATTTTGAAACAATTCAATTTTTAATATAATTTATAAATATTTTCCAATATTTTTTCAGTAAATACTGTCATAATTTTTTATAAAGGGATTCCAATTGTGGAGAGGCGCACAGCAGTTAAAACATAGAATTTAATGTTCATAATTGAAGGGTATTAGCGCATACGGGCGTGAAAGGAGAACACGTGGAAGAAAAGCAACCACCTCTGAGAAAACCCTTTTGTCAATTGGCTGCAAGTTACCGTTTCAAAGGCAAAATATATGACTTGCTCATTATTTTCACCAAGTCCTGAACCACTCAAACTTGAGAAGACTTAATTTAGACTTCAATTGCACATTAGGGATCATTCAGAAACCATTAATCTAATATTGGTTGTCAGTGACTTGCATTTATGATTTCGAATAAGATTTGAAAATTGAAACGTTGCGTGACTTTCGTTTTCTGAGCAACAAATTCATTTAGATACAAGAGGTTAAATAATTGACCTATATTTTCATGTGATGGTGCGATGTGATTCCATCCTGCTTTTATAATTTAAAGTATTTATTACTGATGCGCTGGTGGGTTTATTATTCAGTAATTAATTATTTCCGTTCGACCTTCATCCATCAGACGGTAGAATGCAAATAATCGAAACAATTCCTCTTTCCTCAACAATTTTATGAAATCCTGAATTTAATGAAACCCTGAAATATATTCTTTTGTAATATAATAACGATATATCATTTCATCGCGCCTTGTCAGTACTCTAAATTGAATCTTTGATATTGATCTTATCAGTCTTTGTGCCCAAAGGGTTTAAACTTAATCCCCACGAATCGTAAGCCAAGTGTAAACGACAGAAATCAATAGGATTCGAAAATCACTCCTCTTAACATCGCATATACTTCAATTTTATAATTACTATATCTTAGAAAATTGCTATTAATTCACTTTAGTAAGGAACATTTTTTACTACATTAAATTGGTAATTGAATGGAATTATTATAAATTTAAAAAAAATTAATTTCTGTAAATACAAAATTTGAACTGAATCTTGATGAAAATCAGGCAAGTACTTACCGTCTTTGTTCATACGGGCTTCAAAGCACTTCTTCAAGCGACAAGCTCGACACTGATTCCTGTGAGTCTTGTCAATGGGGCAGCGCCCCTTCATATGTCCTTGAGCCTTACAGGTATATTCACGATTACTGTGTATACTTCTCTTAAAAAATCCGGAACAACCTACATCCAAAAACAACAACACAATCACTATAATCATCATTACCATAAAATATATTGTAATAGAAAGATAGAATTTAAAAAACGTAATATTTACTGCTTCTTGTTAATTATATACAAACAAGATTTTAAGATATTATCTTTACAAATAGTAAACAAGGGATAACGTTCCTTCAAAAGGTTAATTTAAAAATGGTATTCAACTGAAACATCTACCAAGTAGAAAAGGCAGAGTTGGTCAGACGCAACGAAGACTGAAAGCTTAAAACTCTCAACATTTTTATCATGATTCGAAATTTTACAGTGGAAAATATTTCTTTCCACTTTGTTTTTCATGCAACTGTTATTATTAAAGTTAATATAAATTATATCTTTGGTACGGACTAGCAGATGACGTTACCGTCGCAGCTGTAGATACCGTAGTGCTTTCCTGAACTACGGTCACCGCATACATCGCACAATATATCCAAAAGCCTGTCTGCTGAAACCAAAATTGAATAAAAGTGTTTATTATGTATTGGAAGTGACCAGCTATATTGACAATTGCATTCAGTAATTTATTATATTAATTAAGTAACATATCCTGTGTGGCTCTATAATTTTCAGCCCTATAATCTCTTCGCAAGACACTTTTTATCCGCTCTTTGAATTGAAAGAAAAAACAATAAGACAGAAGGGAAAGAAGAATTAAAGAAAGTATTTTTGGTCTTTTGTTTTTCTGATTTGAAGGAAATAAAGTGAATCGAAGGATGGTTTGAGAGCTTGCTAATCTGTTCTCTCCCCTTCGCGGGAACCCTAATCGTCCTAATGATCCGCGGCAAGAAAAACACTGCCGTGCCTAAGCCAACCAAAGCTTCATCCCCTTTCGCGGAGACAACTGCCAATCCCCTACCCCCCAAACCCTTCAACCTCACGCTAACTTAACCTAACCAGACCGACTCGGTTCTTCAAACCCTCAAGGGATTACCTTCATCCACCTACCACTTTCCTTTGCCTTATCGCGCGCGTAATTTCCACCGACATTTCCAACGTCCTCTCGGAACATTAGTGCAGAATCTGGAATTCTTCTTTTGGTCTGCCATCCCATTATATTCTCTTCAGCTTGTCGAATGTAACTTGTAAACATGACATAACTGGTATTTTTAAAGATTAGTATACTTGCGTGTGAAATATTTTATGAATTTAATCAGCATGTTTTTGGCATAAAATTTATTTATATACATATATATGTGTGAATTATAAAATATGTGTTCAGGAAGATATTTGCATCTTAAGAATAAAATCTTGAAAAAAGAAGAATGATCTTGGAAGAAGAAACTTGGAAAATAAAGAATGAGAGAAATGGAAGAGATTAATGTTTATAAGAAAAACCATGAATATTCCATTTGAACTATTAAATATTCAAGTTGAAGAAACAGTTGGAATTATTTCCCGACGCTTCACTGAAAATAAATTTTCATTTGAAACAAATAAAAAAAAATGTACCTACGTCTATTCATTTGTCTGATTTTATTTGAAAGAAGTTATTATTTTCTTGGTTCAAGGAAACAATGTTCTTGAATTAAGAAAATAAAAGACTCAGCAAAACTACTTTAATCAAGCAGGACATCGTACACTGGAAACAATTTGTTTGTTGTGTCAATTACAAAAATTTAATATTCCGTAGCAGATCTACGTGGGCTTCAAAAAAGTAAAATTTACTTGTTTCTGGAATATTTCATTTGAGTGTTCATTATTCGCAGCATCCGCCGACGCTCAGCACCCGGACGCTTAAAGCGCATTATATAATCCCTGGTAAAAGAGTTAACACTTTATACTTAATAGAGGAATTAAATTCACCTCTTTCGAGATTATACATACATTCAGACATTAAGCAGGATTAAATTGACATAATTTTCTACGATATTCACAGAATTAAAATGTGCATATATAACTTCAATGAATTAAATAGGATTTAAATGTGTTGTAAATATTTGAGTAGGTTAAATTAATTTAAATGTAAACACTAGAAAATGACATTGTTTTGGATCCAAAGGGTGACGACGAATTTGCCTAAATTTGAACTCAATTTCATTAATTTCAAAGCACACCTTATTGCCGGGATCATTGAACCAAACACTTTTACGTAAATAAACAACTAATTGATAATTTACAAGAAATTTACTTCCAATATTAACATAGCGAAGCACTTATAACTTTTTAAATATCAAAAAAAAACTTTTTGGTCTACAGTTTTTTAGAAATTTCACTATAACTTCACAAAGATTAATTTAACTCAGAGTTTTCTAACATGACATACACCTATATCGCGTTAAAACCCGTTCATGTAATTACAAAAATGTATAAATAATCCAATAAAAAGAAACTCAATATCAATTCTCTTGCATAGAAAAGCAAGAAAAAAATTAAATTTTGCAACTAAAAACTGAAAGCCATTCACCATCACATCGCTCCATATTACAGCTTCAACAAATCATCACTCCAATTTCCAAAACTACCGAAAACTATAAAAATATCTCTTAAAATCCACTCGCGTAAGAAAAGGAAGAACCTCCGCAAGAATCTCTCAGAACTAAAAATCCAACTCTGAAGAGGAAAAGCTAAACAGAAAAATTATGATCTCTAGGCGACTGACCTGTGCCCATCCTCCGCGACCGATCAAAAGTCGAACATCTCCAGACTGGCAGTTGCTTTCCGGTTGCAGGGTCTCGCAGAGTCCCGGCTGGTTCTCCCTGGTACCCTGGCCGCGGATCTTGACGTGGCTACCACCGTTCATCCGTGGTGAATATACGTGCCTCGCACATACGTGAAAATTGCATTGGTGTATGCTGTCATCGGAGGCTGTAGTCTCCCACACAATTGCACAGATCTATATATGTCAAAACCACTTCCTGAGGGGTGGGTGGTCCGTGTATCTGTATGGAATTAGGTTTTCAAACTACGACCGGCAGTCGCTTACACAGTGACTAGGTAGCGCACACCGACAAGTCGCTGTTGTAACGACACGCGATCCCCAGCGTAACACTACGGCGTGTAACACCTTGAAGCATAGCACTTGGGGGATGGTTGCCGTCAGGGGTGGGACGGTTCGAGATGGTTCGGGACTTGCTGGCCGAGTGGCTGCCGCACTCGTCATCGCAGAGCCTGTTAGTTAGCCACGGGGGCGGCTCCAAGGCCACGTTGTCAGTTGACTCGGTTGCCGCCACCACTATGTCATTGGTCGACTCCACCCACCTACTCACTTCCGCTTTTTAGGGGGTTGCTGGGCGTGGCTAAAGCTCAAGTCACGCCTTCAACCCTGTCAGAATCCCAAGGATCCTCTGCAATTCTCGCCGTGAGGGATCCAACCAACCGCCGTGAGCATCAAACCGATGTCGATCTTCTGTCTTCATTTTCTGCATATAGCCATGAGTGCTATGCTATTCGCTCTGTATATTGTGTATACCTCTTCCGGAAGTGATGGGGATAGGATCGAAGGGTGAGTAGATTCAAGGCTGATATGGTGGCCAACGATTCTGTGTCAGAAGTCATCTGTTAATGGCACAAATATTCGGGTGAGCTGGAATCCAAAAATATAAAGTTAATGCGTAAAACAGAGTTTTTGGGTTCGTCAGTTATCAATTTTTCAGTCGGTTATAGAGCATTTTGTGATAAAAATGGCTTGGAATGTAGGGATTGTTCTGACAGGTCTGACTAACATGCTTTTTCTACTTGAGATTTTATTTAGTCCTCCTTGATTCTTGTTTTTTAAATTCAATTTTAGTTTGTATTTTTTTGAGTGAGTTGAAATTGTTGAGTATGGGTTTGCATTATAATGAATCATCTGATAACCACAATACTGCCTGGCTATGTCGGCCTTTTCTACTTAATTAAGGAATATCCAAGGGCAGTTTTGGAAATTATTTTAAAAGTTCTATAAGTCTCTGGAAACTTTCTTTACCTCAAAATATACTTTTAAGCCACAGAAAAAACTTCAAAATTAATGTAGCATGATCTCAATTCGAATCTTCTAATGTATTTCAGAGAGACACATCATTGTCTGACTATAGCCGGATTTTACCACTTAGCGCTTGGGAATCTAAAAGCAATGTTTGTATAAATTGTTCTAAACTTGATTTGAATATAAAATACAGAAAAGATTTCAAACTTAACAACTAAAAAAATTCTAAAGTAGAAATACCTGTACTGTGGTCAATATCTAATAAGAAAATCCTTTATTGAAAGACATATTCTATGCTCTTCTGCTGGCATGCCAATAATAATAATAATAATAATAATAATAATAATAATTCTTTTCAATGTTGAAGCATCTTCTATAAAATAAGGAAGGTTTTTTGTAATCTTGATTATCTATACATACTTACCCTTGTCGCGTGGATAGAAATAATTCGCAATTTATACAATTTCGAATACATCTTCTACCACTTCAATCAATTGCGACTCTTCTGAAGACAATGCTTTTGTAAATCACTGTCAGAAATTTAAATTCCGCCCCTGAGAGGGATTCCACACGCATCATAAAATAGCATTTACACGAGCTAATGGTTCACTACACGGCGCTTCGTTGGGAAACGAATCTTTCTCTTTCGTCTCGTCTACCCCTGTTCGTCGAGAAGCGCGGCAATCGTAAAGGATTTAAGGGTTGAAAACCTGAAATGGTATCCTCGTTTCACCGACAATGTCCCGCTTCCACTTTCCACTGCCAACACCCGATCAAGTATCAGGGGCGCACTTTTAAATTCAAGATTACAAAAAACACAAACATTTCTGTCATCTTTACATATTTTATCAAGGAGTTGATTCTTCTGTATTCAAAAATTATTCAAGACGGCTTCTTTAAACTTCTTATATCCTATAATGATATTTAGTCTAAGTATCTGGATATTAAGCCCAAATATCTTAGGTATCACTCAAATAGGTGACCAACTATCTAAGATATTCAACCTAAATATCTAGATACATTTTTCGCCATGACATTTTAAGAAACTTGAATATAAAACTATTTTCTAGATTTTATAAAAATGTGATCTATAGTTAATCTTTATCACTCCTTCGTTGATCAAGTGATTCTATTGTATTTCAATCTCGTTGATGGATTCGTGAACTGATTTCGCTCTGATGTTTCAAAGCGTAGCCGTGAGGTGGTGAACCACTGACAGCAGATCGGTGGTCTGATGATTAAGAGGATTTGGCCAAACGTAGTTTGGCTCGTGTGTATTCTATTGAGCTCGGTCGTTCGCTTGAACAAACTCTACGAGGCCTTCTGACCACCTTGTCAGGCACGCCCGGGTCCACTCGACCACGACCGACGTTCGAGGATTTGGGTTCGAACCGTTTTCATCCAACTACCCTTCCGCTTAAATCATACCCCATCTTCGCATCTTCTGTCAGAAATCCGTCCGACAAATCTACATCAAACATAATGCTCATAGCACTTTCCATTTGATAAGATAATAAAAAAGATAACAGTTTCATTGTTCCTGAAAAAAGTTACCTTCAAATTCTTTATTGCTTCCTCATCCTGAGAAAAATGAATGTTTAAATTTAATATCTTTGATGTTTAACGTAGGGACAGACACCTAAGATGTTCAGCTTTAATATATATAGATAGTGATGCATATCGAGCAATCGATATTACGTGTATGTACATATTAAATAGTATTTTATTGAAAAGTAGGAAAGTTATGGTTATAATTAATGATTTCTCTATGAGGAAGCAAGTCTATTTTTTTATATAGCGATTTCCTGTAACCGAAAATTGTGCAAAAGATATTTAAAGTTGAGAGCTGAGAACGAAAAAAGGTATTATCGTAATGGTCACAAGATGATTGTCTGGCCAACCCCGTCTTTATCTACTGCAGAATTTACACTCTCCAGTTTAGATGAGTTTAGAGTGGTTTAGAAGAAATGAACTATCCTAAACCAATTACATACGCATATTAAGCAGAAACAAATGAAAATCTACAAAGTTTATACAAAATACGTCAAAAAAGCACGTGGATATGGTTTAGAGCCTCAAAATCAAAAAATTAAAATTAATGTTGAAGGTTCTCTTCTACGCAACAGATCGATAAATTCGTTGTTGAACTCCTGAATGTTAGCACCTTGGAAACAGCCCTTCTAGCCTCTCGTAAAAGCCATATATCCTCATTCCGTGCAGGAAAAAATGAGAGTTTACTAAACGAAACATAACCGTCAACAATCATTAAGTAAAAATTTGAAGAGTTTGATTATTCATAGAGAATAAAGCATAATGCTTCAGAGAAAAAATCTTGACGAAAGGTGCCAAGTAAACGATCCTGGTAGAGCGGCTAATGAGCCTCCTAATGAAATTCGAGGAATTCAGGAAAATAATCAAATTCAAGAGGGTTGTCCAAGTGAAAAAAATTCCCCAGATTTAAGAGTAAGTTAACTAATCACTCTAAAAACTTTGAGTTATTTCCGGTTTCCACTAATTATCTACAATTGTGAAACAGATGCAAGAAAAATTTAATTGTCCGATGGTGGAGGTCATGAGAGAACGATTAGAAGCTGGAGAGAATATTGCACCTCCGTATTTCCCTCAACCTGGTGATGGTCTTCCAGTGAAAAATGAGGGTCCTATGGAGCCAATTGGACCATGGGCAACCGGTTGCGTGACTTATAGTCCCTTCGCAGGGATAACGGGAGTTCGTCCTGTGGTCGATCGTTATTCCACCACACGTTATAGCCCCGCCGAATGGAGAGCACACAATCGTACATTTTTTGATGAAACAAGCGAGAAAATTCGAGAAGCTCAGTTCGTAGCTAAAATTACCTACAATATATTTTCTTCCATTATACCAATCTATTTATATCTTATCTTCTATATCTAATCCAGCTTCTCCTTCTTTCAATTTTGAGGTCTATAATTATTTTTAAGGGTTGTAACTTCTTTATTAAAAACATAATTCTTTAACTAGGCGTATGATATTTGATGCGAAAGGATGCAAGGAAAGAATCTATAAAGAGACTGATAAGAACCAACTAGAAAATCGAGATCGGCTTAGCACGCGATCAGGTGTGGTTCATCGATGGAAAGCGGAATTGGAAAGAGCCCTTCTTGACATTACTCAGGAAATTGAATTGCTAGAAGGGGAGCGACGACGTGTCCAGCAGTCTCTGTCAGTTCTCACGATACCTGAATCAATTGCCGGCGAATTCTTGCAGCTTCGATCCACTAGACTGGAGCCAGATCTAGTAAAAGATGACGTTGAAGTCGAATTAGTAAAGGTGCAAAAGAAAAGATTGACCACTTGCAAAAGAACTGATTCGGAATTATGTTCAGGGATGCTAGAGGAAATTAAAACAATGAATAGCTAGATTAAAAATTACTCTATATAATTTCAATTCGCTGTTTCACATTGTATCTTTCTCTCATTCAATATCATTTTAATTTTCTTCAGGAAGTAGCGCTCTGCTCGGAAATAAGAAATATCCTTGAGAGAACAAGAGAACAAATTGTGGAACAATTACTAGAACTAAAAAGTGCTAAAATTCGAATGGAATGTGACTGGACAGACAAAAAGGATGCTTATGAGACAGACGCCTTCTGTGTAGGTTTGAATAATTCATCTCCGTTAATTATGTACAACGCAGGTGCTACAAGAGTTCCAGCGGAGTAAGTAAAAATATCTTATATATCTTATATATATATAACTTAAATAAATTGCGTTTCTAACATTAGTTATTAAATTGTTATTTTAATTAGACAAACTACATCTGGTGGCTACGATCATTTTACTAAAGAAGCATTAGCAGCATCAGAAACAGCAAGGCAACGTTCAGTGAACCTACGATCTACTTTGGACGCAATCTATTCTAACTCACTTAAAGACCTTCGAACTCAATCTAATTATGTAAATTCTGCACTGTCTGAGAAAATTACCCTCACGGAACAAATTTGCGAAAGTTTGGAAAAAGAATTGCTACGAGTAAGTGATCTTAAAATTTTTGGCTTGTCCAATTGCAGGTTACCCATATTTTCCCTCCATAAACTATGTAACACCTTTCCCTTCCCTTCTTATCATCCACCCCTCATTTCATCCCTCACTCCCCTCAAGCCAGCTCACCCTCCCTCCACCACTATCCATCATCTCTTCCCTCCTCCTCATCCTTTTCCACTATGTAACAAATAGTAACAAACATCGTTTGAAATCCATGGAAATCTCTCAAATCTCTTAAAATTCTTTGAAATCCGTATAAATCTCACATCTTTATAGATTTCTAAAAATAATTACGTAACAGTGTCGATATACCCCCCCCCCCTTCCCCATAAAAGCTGTTACGTAATTTATGAATTGCTCCATTGATTTGGTTATATTTTTTAAATAGTGTCTGCACGAGCTCACAGGCACAGAAAATATGATTGAAGATCTTCGAGGATCAACAAAAAGTCTAAACGATGCCTTGAAAGTTGCTCAAACGCGTCTTGGACAACGACTTCTTCGACGAAATGTTGAGAGTTGTAAAGATGCACCTCAATATGGGTAAAAACTTGATTTAAATTAAATGATTTGTTTCTTGGGTCAATTGAAAATGTAATAATATTTTTTTTGTACTTTCAGCCTTATTGGAGAAGTGAAAACTTTAGGAGAAAATATATCAGAATTAATTTCTCAACTAAGAAGAGCGGAAGATGCACAAGCTGGTTTGGTAAAAGCGAGAAACAATTTGGAAAAAGAGATCATCGTCAAGCGAAAGTCATTATATGTTGATAAAAATCGTGGATTACTTCTTCGATCTTTTTATCCATCTACTGCAAATCTCTTAGGACAGGATAAATGAAAAGTGAAAATCACTGATTTTATACATTGTCTCTATACCCTTACAATATTTTATAATACATATTATGTATTGTTGTATAACCTTTATTTCCATTTTTGTATTATTGTCTTAATTATTTACCTTTTTATTAGAAGAATATGTATTGAATATGGGAAGTTAATAAAAATAATACATAGATTAATATGTACCGTTATTTTATTCCAAAAATAAATCCGTGGTTTTTAAAATTATTAATACAATTCTTTTGTTTTTCTTTTTAAAAGTATCGATCTGTCAAAAGCATTCATGAAGAGATTCTTATTTTATTTTATAGCATTTTATAGTGAACTTTGATTAAGTTGCCTAGAAAATAATCATGTCAGAAAAAACTCAAGTTCAACAAATTAAAGCAGAAGTAAATCCTGAAAAATGCTTGTGTACCAATTACGATGAATCAAAAAATTCGGATATTCCTGGTAGTGAAAAGGGACTTTTAAAAAAAGATGATACACTGGAATGTCTTCCAGTTACTTTTGAAAGAGACTCTCCTCGAAATGAAACGTTTACTAGGACTGAAAAACTTTTAGAGGTGCGAAGACTCAAAATATGTACCTGTGAGAACAAATTACATTTTTATGTTGACATTGAGTATTGCTTTTAAAATTCTAGGAAAACTCGAGAAAAAAAGATGCTGAATTTAATTGCCCTCCTATACCAAGGATCTTACCATCACCACCTTTAGGTCCACTATCAAAAACAGTTCCTTTAGATTATTGGACACCGTTAGCAAAACTTTCGGGGACAAGACCAAATGTTGATAAATATTCTCTTACTCGGTATAGTCCAGAGGAATATCGAACACGATATCAGGCTTTATTCAAGGAAAACAACGAGAACATCCACAATGCATCGTAATATATAGTATAATATTAAATTGAAGTTTAATTCCATACATTTTTAATGATTTTAAAGAATGTCAAGCGATATATTTAAGGTCATTTAAAGAGATATATTCCAAAGGATTTGAAGAGATTCCGAAATACTTTTTCTTATGTAGGTTTATTTAGATGATGTATTCACTACGACCACGCTGAAAAAAAACACATAATGAAATTTAATTTAAGTTTTTTTAATCATCCATTCATTTTTTGAATTACTAATTAAAAATATTTCTGAATATACTTACAAGTATTCCATCGGGATTCTTTGGCCCAGGAGGGTTGAAAGGTCCTATTCCAGGGGAAGGTGGTATGTCATCGTGGTAATCAGGTGATCCTGGTGAATCTACTGCCGAGTCTGGTCTCGGTTCAAAAAATATATTTTGAGCGAATGTTACTGCTATTAAGGCAGCAAGCATAAAGAATGACAAAAAACCCTTCATGTTTAAAGTTTATCTAAAATTTAAAAATAAGACAATTTTAAGATCAAATTCAATGAGAGAAGATATGTTGCTGAATAATTTTTAAGTTTGACTTACCTCTTGCGTCAGTCGCTGTTTGATGACTGAACAGTTAATGTCTTTCGAGATAAAAAAAATTATTATATATACACGACAAAGTTCAAAATTATATACTTCGCCCGTATCTTTAGCTGCTCGTAAAAAAATGAATCTTTCAATTCACGACCACTGTTAATATTGACGCACTTTTAAAAAATGATAACAAAAATGATTAGGTACTTATGAAGTTTTATTCCACAGTCCAATGATGAAAATTGGGTATTAAAATTTGGTTAAAACTGGATGAATCAGATGTTTATTCTCTTTTCGATTTTATCATGTTGCAACACGTGTATTTGAACAGCACTTATTCAAATGTCTGAAATTCAAGGACAAAAACACCTTCTATTTAGAGAACTAAAACAACATACATTCGAAAATTAAAGATATTCAATGAGATTTTCCTTTCAGGCTAGCAGCTTTTAATGCCCTCAGCTCTATGGAAAAAGCATTTGCAGAAACAGAAAAACAAGTTCTGTACAATGACATCAGATTAAGTGCAAGGGCTGGTGTCCTCTTCAGATGGAAAGTAGAGTTAGAACGAGATATTGCAGACCAAGTTTGCGAAATAGGTTCCATTCAAAAAGAAAAAAATCGATTAAAAGAATGCATACATGCTCTTGGTTTGGTCCAATCTATTAACAGTGACATGAAGAAAATTAGGTGTCTAAGAATGGAACCAGACCTTATTAGAGATCATGTAGATGAGGAAGTAATCAAGGTCTTATAAAATAGTCTCTGTAAAATTAAATCTCAAAATTTCGAAAAATAAGTGCTTCCAAGTCAAATATATTCTTTTTTTAGGAGTCTATCTTATGCGATGATATTTTGAATGTTTACAAAAGATGTGCAGATCATTTAAATCTACAGCTTCAGGAATTGAAAGAAGCTAAAAAAAGACTGGAATGTGATTGGTCAAGAAAAGAAGAATCTTACGAAATTGATACTACTTGTCGAGGTTTAAGAAGCACTTCTTCCAACATTTTGTGGAAAGCTGGCTCAATTAGAATGCCAGATAAGTAAATATTGCAGTCAAATTTAAATGATAAATAAAAACTGTAAATATACATTTATATATCGTTTAATTTCATGAATTAATTTTCATTTGCAGACAATCAACGCCTTCTAGCTACGAGCATTTTTGCAAGGAATCTATTCTTCAGAGTCAAAATGCTTTGCTAAGGTCTCGAACTTTACGCAATAATATGCAAAATATTTATGAAACGTCTGTTCGTGATCTTCGCTTACAAGCAGATCGAGTAGATATTGCTTTAGATACGAAAATTGAGGAAACTCTTAAGACATGTTGCGCACTTGAAAATGAATTAATTAAAGTATGATTAATTCTTCTATTACATATCCATATTCCAAATACTATTTACAGGACATAAAATGTTGTGTAATATATGTGAGAAGGTGGCTTTTCTTTTTTTATATAAAAATAGGTGAAAAATAAGTGATGACTAACTTTGTGTAACGAAAAATTATTATAGAAAGAATAATTTTAAATTAAAATTTAAAACTATCTATTAATTCTGTCCAGGAATGAGTACATTCAAAGTTGGAAATTTTAGGCCCTGATTATTTATATTTAATTTCGTGAAAGAATTTACTTTAGTACTTCAATATTTACAGTGCTTGCAATCTTTGGGAGAAACAGAAGCATTGATAGTAAAAATTAACAATATTGTTAAAAAATTGGATGGAGCAATGAAATGTGCTCAAACACGTTTAGATAATCGTCTTCGTCGCGAACTTGTTGAAAGCTGTCGCGACATTCCTCAATTTGGGTAAAATATAAAAACATTTCACTTTTGAAACAATTCTAAATTCTTATTAATTTAATTCAATTCCAGACTCATTGATGAAACAAAATCTCTTTCTGAAAATGTCACTGCTATACTAGCACAAAAAACTCGAGCGGAAGAAGTAGTGAATGAATTAATCAACTCCAGAAAAGAAATAGAAAAAGAAATCGTTATAAAACGTAAATCTTTGTATGTGGATCGTTATCGATGTCGATCGGTTAGATCTTTTTATCCAAGTGTACAAAGCTTAGTTTCTTTTTAAATTAACTTTTTCAACTTTAAAAATTCAAAAGATGTTCGAATGCGCCATGCAGTTGTGCCAACCATCAATTCAAATTTTCTCTAGTTTATTTTATCAATTTCAGTTGATTTCAGATACAATTGAAAAATAGCCTTATTTTATCAACGTATATTCTTCTTCAGAATGTCTATTCACATTCTTTTTCTACCTTTCAATAATAAAAAATATTATATAAAATTTATGTAGGAACTCTTTATTTTATTTTATTTTTTTTAATACATATTTTTGGCAGTAATGCATCGATAAAGTAGAAAACTATACCGACTATACCGGTTTTCTAACCTAAAAATTGAAAGGAATAAAAAAAGGGAATTGCATATGTAAAGAAGTAAATGCAAACGTGGATCATTGTAGACTTGCTTAGTAGTTGGAGTAGCTAGGCCAGTGTAAAATAAACAATAGTTCTTAAAGTCAATTATGTGGTACTATAATATCGGTTACATTTTAAGTTTATTTTACTTTTTATCGGGATTCAGAAAAGTAACTTGTCTTTCTCATTTTGGAGAAGACGAAAGTTGTTATTCCTTCGCAGGAGGTACTGTATATCCTTCCAGTCAAAAACATGCTGGACATCAATTACAAACAACAAAAGCAGTTAGTAAGTTCCTCTTTCACTATTTAATTCAAATTACTAAACTAATACTCTTTCATTACCGTTTATTTTTTGTATTATTCTCTGATTTCAATTTAAATCTCTACCAGTAAGCTCGAGAATTTTATCAGATTAATTTTTTTCAAAAATGTATGGATCACATATGTATTACGAGATAAGAATATTTATACTCTTTTTCTTAATTTTATTTATGAGATAAAAATCAATTATTTAAATTAGAATATAGAAATATTAAAAATATTAAATATTTAAAAAATAGAACAATTTCCTGAAAAATCCATATTCTTGCCGTCTGTAATCTATGTTTACTGTTTATACGATTGCCTCAACAATAAAATTATTTATGGCCGCTGATAAAAATTCTTAATATTCTTTTCCTCGAATGACAACTAAAATTGTTTGTCACATTTTGTAATATTTATTTTTTTTAAAAATAAATTCAGTGTATTTTTTTAATACTTTTTTCGTGATTTTAAACTACAAAATTTAAAGTATATTTACAAGTATATAGTTATCTCCTGATTTCAAATTCTACAGTTTATTTTATCAAGAAAGTAGTATTCTTACCTTGAAAACTACAAAGTTTATTAGGCAATTTTTTAAATTACTTATTTCTGATAAGTTCTATAAATTTTGAAACGGAAAATAGTATAATAGTTAATACAAGGTCTGCTAATTCAAGAAGCATCATTGGCGATATTCCAAAAGAGATTATGCACTCTATTCATAAGAATATGTGAATAGTAGGAATGTTCTCTTTCATTAGGTATTAAAAATCGTCTGAATGTGACGAGAAAATTATACATCATGAGATATTATAAAATAATAACGTTTTTAATAATTGTAAATCTGATTCATAAATCCATTGTGAATTCAATTATAGTTGGAAAACAAGCACCATTCTGGGAAGGAACTGCTGTCGTCAATGGAGAATTTCACGACATTAAATTAACCGATTTCAAGGGAAAATACTTGATATTTTTCTTCTATCCACTCGATTTGTAAGTTGAATTATATTATCGATCATGCTGAGCAATAATTTTCTTTAATTATCGATAATTACTAACAAATATTTATTTTTCTTTTACTCAGTACTTTCGTATGTCCCACTGAAATATTGGCATTCTCCGATCGAGTGGAAGAATTTCGAAGACTGAATGCAGAAGTTGTAGCAGCTTCTGTCGACTCTCATTTTACTCATCTAGCTTGGATTAACACACCACGGAAAGAAGGTGGATTAGACAAAATTAAAATCCCCTTGCTTTCGGATCTCACGCACAAAATAGCCAAGGATTATGGAGTTTATTTAGAAGATCTAGGACACACGCTTCGGTAACTCTAATAATTCAAATTTATTCCATCATAAATTTATTTGGGAATGGAAAAATTATTGCTTATTTTAATCAGGAAAATAATTATGCATTATGAAAGCAAAATTCCACTTTTTAAGAGTCAAGATCCCATCAAAGATATTTTTTGTATTATACTTATCTCCTCAAATTAATAATTTCGTTTATTTCAGTGCGCTGTTTATTATTGATGGCAAAGGTATTTTGCGACAAATTACCATGAATGATCTTCCTGTTGGAAGATCTGTTGATGAAACATTGCGATTAGTTCAAGCATTCCAGTATACAGACGAACATGGTGAAGTTTGTCCTGCAGGTTGGAAACCTGGCCAGGATACTGTGAGTAGTTTTACATTATTATTATATTCTTTCTCTTGAGTTTCTAATATGAATTACAAATATATATCTAATTCGATACGTAAATAATTATATTTCTTTAATTTATTCTTTCAGATCATTCCAAACCCAGTGGATAAGAAAAAGTTCTTTTCAAAGAACGTAATCTAAATATTGTATATTGTACTTTTACATTTCCTATGAGTCAAGAAAACTTAACCAGTGAACTCCAGAATTGTATTATTTTTATCTATTTTTACTTTACAATCGCATAATTCTCAATGACAATCATTTATATCTTGTAAAAATGAGACTATCTTCCTGTAGTTTTAAATTACGTATAAGTTGATTTGAAAGTGATTATTTTTCTCCATTTGTAAAACAAAAAAAATATGGGTTTAGAATATTTTTAAAAAGAGACTATTGTAATCAAAAATTCTTTAAAAAATTATTTTAAATATTTAAAAATATTTGTTGAGTTATTATTTATTTTTCATGTACAAAGTTGGCTCCCTGCGCGTGCAGCGCGTGTTGGCTTCTCGCTGGAGAAATTTTGCCATTGGCTGTAATCTGGCGCGCGATTCAAAGTCGAAATAAATCAATTCGATTTTGAATCGCGCGCCAAATTTTGACCAATGGCAGCATTTCTCCAGTGGGAAGCCACTGCGTACGCAGGGAGCCAACTTTGAGAGCACTGCCAGCACTGCTGCCAACTGCTGCGGTCTGACAAGTGACTGCAAGTGACACAAGTTTTCCAAAATTGCCCATTTTTTATTATAGAAGTGCAAATTTGACGAAAAAGCTTTTCTTTGATTATTTAATTGTTTTACGTTAATTGCGTCTGATTCTAAATCGTCAAAATGCCGCGAATTTTGATAAAGGGCGGCGTTTGGCGTAATACGGAGGTAAGTTTTTCATCTTAACCTCAAAACAAGCTTTCCTCTTATTTTATTGTTTTTCCAGTTTTCTCAAAGAAAAAATCGCAATCATATAAATAAGTACATTACTTGCTTCTTTCTCCTCTTAAAAATAATTTGCTACATTTTATAGAAGCAAGTGTTCAATGTGGCAAAAGCTTGGAGAATTATAAAAATTTAATTTTGGTCATTTTCTTTAGAAAATGTAGATTTTAACTCTTTCACGATTTTTTTTTTATTAAACTATATAAGTGTAATATTTTACTATGCTTCTGAAATGAATGTTAGGATTTATAAATTTCATTTGTATGTACTCACTCCAATATAAGGGAACAATTTTTAACTGTCGATACATTATTTTTAGGAACTCGAATCTCTAATTATATTAATTCGTATTTTTCAGGATGAAATTCTGAAAGCAGCCGTAATGAAATATGGCAAAAACCAATGGAGTCGGATAGCATCGTTGTTACACAGAAAATCTGCAAAGCAGTGTAAAGCAAGATGGTTCGAGTGGTTAGACCCCAGCATTAAAAAAACAGAATGGAGTAGGGAAGAAGATGAGAAGCTTTTACATCTTGCAAAGTTAATGCCGACACAATGGAGGACCATAGCTCCAATAATCGGAAGAACAGCTGCTCAGTGCTTAGAGCGATACGAGACTTTACTTGATCAAGCTCAAAAAAAAGAAGAAGGCGAAGATGCTTCAGACGATCCACGAAAACTCAAGCCAGGCGAAATGGATCCAAATCCAGAGACGAAGCCAGCCCGTCCTGATCCAAAAGATATGGATGAGGATGAACTGGAAATGCTTTCAGAAGCAAGAGCAAGATTAGCCAATACGCAAGGAAAAAAGGCGAAACGCAAGGCTCGAGAGAAGCAATTGGAAGAGGCGAGAAGGCTTGCTGCTTTACAAAAGCGCAGAGAATTAAGAGCAGCTGGAATTACAGTTAATCAAAAAAATAAAAGAAAACGAGAGTTAAACTATAACTCTGAAATTCCGTTTGAAAAGAGGCCGGCTCCGGGTTTTTATGACACTTCGAAGGAACACGTGGATCCTTTAGCTGCTGATTTTTCAAGACTACGACAACAACATTTGGATGGAGAATCAAGACAAGAAGCTGAGATAATGGAGAGACGTAAAGATAAACAAAAACTAATAAAGCGGAAAGAAAATGACATGCCGATGGGGATGTTGAATAACGAGGAACCTGTAAAGAAAAGGAGCAAATTGGTTTTGCCCGAACCTCAGATCTCTGATCACGAGCTGCAACAAGTTGTTAAACTTGGTCGTGCTTCCGAGGTATGTATTTTTGAATAAAAAGAGATACAAGCAAATATTTGAAACTAATACATTAGTAAAAAATTCTTAAAAAAAGATTAATCTCGACATACTTTCGTCGACAGGTGGCTCGTGAAATCGTTTCTGAAGGAGGTGCAACTGATACTTTACTAGCAGATTATTCCTTGACCCCAAATACTGCCGTGACTCCAAGAACACCAGCTGTTCAAGATAGAGTACTTACAGAAGCTCGGAATGTCATGGCCTTACTAAATGTAGACACTCCACTGAAAGGTATTAATTATTTTCCCATGTTTAATGTTAATTGGATATTTTGTATTTAATTGTAATAACTAAACTAAACTTTTTCTGAATTTTATTTGAACAGGAGGTTTGAATACACCACTCCTCAATTCCGACTTCACTGGAGTTGTTCCCACACCAAATGCAGTCGTAACACCGAATACGATATTAACACCTTTTCGATCACAACGGAGCGATGGGACATCAATTGCTTCATTCAGAACTCCAGGATCTGTCCGATCACAAAATGGTGTTCTCGCACCGACTCCAGTTCGTGATAAGTTCAATATCAATTCCGAAGATGCTTTGGAGGGATCAGAAACACCAGCTCTCAGAAAACAGGTGAAAATCAAAGAAATATTTAATTTGGAAAAAAACTTAAACTTTAACATTAAATTAAGTCATGTTGAGAAACTTTATTATTTAATTAATTTTTAATTCGTAGGTAAAACAACAGTTAAGTGCAAGTCTCATGGCGTTGCCAGCACCACGGAACGATTATGAAATAGTCGTTCCTGAAGAAGAAACAGAAGAAATTAACACAGTCTCCATAAATGATGTCGTTGAAGACCAAGCTGACATTGATGCTAGAAAACAGCAGGAAATTCTTGAACAGAGTAGGTTATCTTGAAGTTTTGACAAATAACTTATTCGTTTTTACATCAAATAACATTTCAGTAAAAGTCATAAAGTACATAAAAAAGTATACACTTTTTTATTACAATGAGGAAAAAATTGAAATTATTAACGGCTATTACTAATTGATGATAAGTTATGCTAATCTTGCAGTAGAATTTACGACCTCTCTTTTTTTAAAACTAAAACCAGATTCTTGGTACCATGTCCACAAATTTTTCAATTGTCTTGTCTCTTTCTTTTTTTTAGGAAAAAGAGAACTCGCTCGACGATCACAAGTAATACAAAGGGATTTACCACGGCCGGTCGAAGTGAATCTTAATATTTTGCGACCTGTCACGGATTCGTCTTTAAATGACCTGCAAAAGAGTGAGGAATTAATCAAGAAAGAAATGATTACAATGATGCAGTACGATGCATTACAAAATCCTGTGCCTTCAACTTCAACCAAAAGATCAAGTAACTCGCAAGCACAAGCCCAGGCATATTTGACTTCACATCCTTATGTGAATTATGACACAGAGGATTTGGACTCAGCTAAACAGCTGATAGAAAGTGAAATGAATGTTGTTCGTAAAGGAATGGACCATGGAGAGATTGGTTTAGAAGCCTACTCCACAGTTTGGGACGAATGTTTGTCACAGGTATTTATAAAATTTTAATATTGAATTGATAAATAAATTTTTTTGCTTTAAAGTTATCAAATATTTTATAAATATTCAATTTTTCAGATTTTATACTTAGAACCTCAAAAGCGATATACTCGAGCAACACTCGTCTCGAAGAAAGATAGGATCGAGGCTTGTGAAAGAAAATTGGAAGAAAATAGAATGCTTATGACTGGTGAAGCTAAACGGGCTGCAAAGATGGAGAAGAAATTAAAAATTCTGACTGGAGGGTATCAGGTAATTAATTAAAAAAATAAAATTAAAACATATGGTTTTGAAACTCACAAAATTCCCATAATTCATTTTCACATAATAAAGCTGTATTTTATTTACAAATAGGCTCGCGCACAAGCTTTAACGAAACAGATGAACGATACGTGGTCTCAAATTGAACAATTGAGACTTGAATTGTCGACGTTCAACTTCCTCAAGTCTCAAGAAGAGGCTGCATTGCCCAGGAGAATTAAAGCGCTAGAAGAGGACGTTAACCGGCAAAAAGAACGTGAAAAACAATTGCAATTTAGATATGCTCAACTCCAAGACCTATTACGTGAGAAGAGTATGCAAAAGGAAGATTCTGTTCCTGAGAAATCTGAAGAGTCCCACGATACTAATATTTAAATCTGTCGTCGTCTTATATTCCCCCATTATAATTTCATTAGGGTTTAAAAACTTAAGACTCTTAAGTTGGAAATTTGTATTTTAAATTTATTTCTTAAGCTTTAAAAAATCATAATTTCGTAATCTTTAATAAATCTATATCCGAACTTGAATATATAGGATGTTGTTCATTTAAAGGAATTAATTTAATGTGGAACCTTTCTTCCAAAGATTTCTTGAAGCTGCTCCACACTTTGATCTGAACTGGAGTGTCCCTTTTTTCTTGAGACATTAAGACATAGGTTCCAGTATTGCTGCAAAGGTTTTCTAGTGTTTCCAACAGTGGTTTGATAGACTGAAAAATATTATCATATTCAGGTTAAATTAAATAAAAAATTAATTTGGAACATATTTGTAATATCCGTTAGAACTTATGTTAAACATAAATTTACCTCTTCATAATAAACGCAATCAGTTAAAAGTACAAACTCGGGTATGAAATTTTTTGGTAAATCTTTTCCCCATTCGAGCACCTCAGTCTCTACAGATCCGTTTGAGTTCCTCCAATGATTCTGATTTAGTTTCGCATTTTTATTCAACATTGGCATGGCGTTTTCTAGGTCAGTCATTAAAACAGCGGCCCTGTAAATTTGCGTTTTTTGTTCTGAAGAATCCATTTTTAGTTGCCCTTTTACAAGGATCCGGAAAAAAATTGTTTGTTCTCATTTTTCATGTTTTTCAAACGAACAACGTTAAGGGTGTTAAATCTAAATCTTAACTTCAAAAGCAAAATAATATTTAATTATAATATCTATCAAGTAAAGTGAAGAAATCGAATTTTGGATTTACAAGTTCGTTTTAGTTGCTAGAATTTAAATTTGTATCATTTCTAAATAAAGTTACAACTTTATTGAATATTTTTTTTTCATTTGAAAAAATTAAGCTTATCTATACACTAGAAATTGTGTGTAGCATGGTACCTAATTTAACAGTCACATCTTTTAATAAATATATATTATAGTTGAGAATAGTAATTTCAATTACCCAAAACAGGCAGCAGTCATTCCAACACACCCAATTCCTGCTCCAAGTTCCAAAACTTTTTTTCCATTCAACCAATTATTATCTAGACAAGTTAGGTCAAGATATTTCGCTAGAACAATAGCAGCATCCCAAACAACACAACTAACATCGCCAATTATTTTTTGATACAAAGTTAAAGTTTGTTTACAACTTTCCAACTCTAATTCTCTTGTAAACACATCCTTATCTATAGTATCCAACTCTATTTCATTCATTTTAATTATATACGCAAATAAGAATAAATAAAACTAACGTTTTGTAATTAACTTTTCTTGAAGAAAGCAACCAGAAATGTCCTCGCCCCCTGATTGCTTTGCTCATGGAGAATAAACATAAGGAGGCCAAAGTAATATAAGGGTCTCTCCACAATAGGATT